>JBANCW010000010.1:41769-66880 GCA_037040085.1 Colocasiomyia kotana | reverse complement strand
ATTGTTAACTAAATTTTGTTTTTTATTGATTTGAGTGAGAGTGGGAGTTGTAATTTACCGGTAAATAAGTAAAAAGAATATTTTATTTTTATTACTAGACTATTTTAAGTTATTTACTAGAAATATTATTTTCTAATATTATAACAGTGCAAGATCCTTGGCAAAGTTTTTTTTTTTAAGGCGTTTTTAACTTGGATGTCTTGGATTTCTTGCGTTGTACGTGGACACGTGCCCACCTTATTGGGTTGCTTTTCAATTCTTTTTAGTTAGTTAGCTGCAAAGATTTTTAAATGTTTAATGTAGAAACTATGTTTTAATTGAATTTTGGTAGAACAGCTTTTAAATATAAAATACAAATATAAGTCGCGAGCATTTGCCATCAACAAGCAGAGATCATTCGTAATCTGCACAGTCAGTCTATCCACAGCAATCTGAAATTGTCAGTATTGTCATCCAAACAGTGCGGGAAATTAGGTAGCTCAGCACAAGACACTGCGAAGAAGAAGACTATTCTCTGGGTACCTAGTCGCCAAGGGATACAAGAAAAAAAAATTGGGCCATATAATTTTTTTAATCCTATAGATACAAATGAGGTAAATAATTCCATAGAAAAGATACTGAAAGGAAAAAACTGGCTGAATGAAGTCTCTTCATTCGCAAATACACTGAAATCAATGCAAGCTATGAAAAAATCGTTCTCCCGACCATTTTAACGCAAACCTCATTCACCTCATCAACAACTTAACGGTACCGCTTGGCGCTCCTTCTGCGGAGACGCCTAATAAATAAATTATCTACTGGACTTTCGATTTCCTTTTTCGAAAATATTTTAAAAATTCATGAATTTATACGTAAGGCATAACTTAATAAATAATTAAGATTTTTAACACTAAATAGCCTAATATCGCATGTCGAAGGCTCGGTATTAAGCTTGGCATCAATTAAGCCTAGTATGCTTAATTGGGTTAAATAAAAAATAAATAAATAAACCGCATACAACGCCGGCAACAGCTGCTATATTTGGCAGCTTAGTAGAATGTCAACTTATTAATACAACAACACAGTAGATCAAAGCATACATCTTTTGATACCTGAGAGAATCTCCATGCTACCCCACTCTGCTGCCATTTACAATCAGATTGCCTTGAAATAGTTGTCACTCTGGGCGCTACAAATTTATAGTATAAAATTGTAGACTTGTAAAATGTTAGTATGAGTTGAGCTCCCAAAGGGTGAAGAGCTCCTCTTTTTATAAAAAAAATAAAAATAAAAACTAAAAAAAAAAAATAAAAAAATAAAACCAAAAAAAAAAAAATAGTTTTAAGCATAAAGTGATCAATTAGTTTAAATCGAATCATAGTGAAAAGTGAAAATTTTTATACTTTTATATATATGAAAAAAAATTTGAGACAGGTAGGTAGAACTTCTAAAAATTGTACAATAAATAAATCTTAATTAAAATTATCTTACAGCTGCGATACCACTCCGCTGCTGCTACTATTATAATATATACAATCAATCGTTTCGGAATTAACAACAACAACAACAACAACAAGTAATTTACAACAACAAACAATTGATGAAAATGGTACTGGATAAACCTACACAATCATGACACTTTAAGAACAAGTTGGAAATACATATTAACAACAGCATCAAACCCGTGGACATCAAAACAATATTAGCTGCGATCAAATTTACTTATATTTAGTATATTAAGTATACAACACACACACACACATACCCAAATGTACAGTAAGTATTATTTTATGGAGATATTTCAATATGAATGCCAACTTTTGCCACCAACTTTTACTACTATGTAGCTTCAAAATATACGAGGAACATGCTTTTTAGTTATATGCACATGTATGCATACACACACACACACACAGAATGAGCACTGTGGTCTAGTGCAAATCACATGGAAATGGAGAACGGCAATCAAATAATACAAAGATCCAAGAGAGGTGGCATGGTAGCATTCAACTGGCATCTTTCGGAATTGTCAATGCATGGATATAGAAAATCGGATTGAGTAAGCTTTGGAAGCATTCAACAACTTAACCGATCTGAAATTAGCCCATTACAGATATATACGTTAGGAAAAATTTCGGTTTCATGGGGAAGAAGATGAGAATTAATCGGCTTGCGCATCAATCAGGAATTATATTTTGTACGAATAATTTTTTTTTTAAATAAAAAATATATTTTGCTAAATGTTGTTAGATTTCATTGAACCACATTAGCTTTACTATGTGTAGGACAACACCATTGAATAAGGGTAGATCCTCTTGGGACCGCAAAAAGCATAAGTGTGAGACTGGCATGAGCCTTAAATTGCGGTACCAATTTTAATTAAATATATATGTATAAATATGTAATAATAAATAATATAAATAGTAGAATTATGGTTTAAATTCAGTCATACTAGTCTGTAGTCTGTAATAATTCTATAATAATTTTATAATTCTGCATGGCAAACGTACAATGGGGAAATGGATTTAGTAGAACAGCCTTTAAAAGTGAAACACAAACTTTTGAAATATAAATCGTAAACAAAATATCAATATGTTATATTAAATAAATTTTATGATTATTAGTTTTATTAGCTTAAATATAATAAACCAATAATACTGCTAGCCATAGCAGTTCAAAGCTGAACCCAAGGAAACTCTTGGCCCCGCAAATGACGCTGCCAACCGTTGAGCGCAGTTGCAGGCATAAAAGTGAAAACCGAACCCATTGAACTGCCAAAAATACTGAAAGTCAAGCTTGAATATTCATTATTTCAGAAGCATCTTCCGCATGAACGGACGGTTTTTTAATAAACTTTGATTATAACTGTATAATAAATATATATAAATGTATGTTATTTTTTAATTGATTAAAAATGCATTGAAGATTGATGATGTGTACATATGTATTGAGAATATTCTTGATAGCTTGAGTAAATTATTATTCAACTTTGCTCTATTTGACTCTTCGATTCCTATTCGACGCATAAAATGCTTAAAAATATTCATATGTGGCATTTGTGGATTTTCTTTAGCCAAAGCTGCAACAAAGTCGAGCGAAAGTTGACACAATGTATCAACCTTACAACATTCATGACCATAAAGACTGTACCATGACTTACCCTTTTCATCCTTTTGAATTTGCCTGCTTTTAAGGATTTTAGGATATGCTGCTGCATGCTTGTTATGGTGCTCAGCCTGGTAAATCGACCAACAAAACGAATGTCAGAAAATACCGTAATTTACTATCGGTGTGTATGTATTCTGTCTAAGCACACTATACGCTTTATCCAACAAATGAGTATATAAGATTTTTGAGAACGTGTGTAAGAGGCTCTAAAAAGTTATGCAAAAGTTGCGCCAATCAGAATAAATATTTTAGTTGAATTTAAAATAAAAATTCATTGAATTGGAGAGTTATCTTTGCAAAGTGCCAGGGAATGGAGGCTTACTTTTGCAAAGTGCCAAGGAATGACTGAAAATAGTAGCACCATGGTTATTGCCCTCAAAACTGCGGCATGGCACTACGTGCCACACAGTGTATTTCACAGTCAATCAAATCCTTTTTTGTACTTAGGTTTTTGCTGTGGCCAAGCAGCCAGCCCCAGGTGCATCACATTCTAAGTGCTCATAAAACTAGCATGGCTGGATAATAGCAGCTAATGATATGTCCTGACGGCGACAGGCCATAGCATAGGGATGACGGATGAATTGACAGCATGCATTGACGCATCAATTAACCTACGCCAGCAGGCCAGCAGTTAGAGAAGAAGAAATTTCAATTAAACTGGGGACACAGTTTTTTCCCAATCAATTGATTATCAATATTTTCGTTGGCTTATCACACACAGACTCACAGTCATTGATAAAAGGAAATAGGCAAAAACAAAGCATAAACCAAATGGTTAGTTTCATGTCAGTAGCAACAACAATTCGGCTCAATTAACTGCAATTATGTAAGTGAATGCTACAAGAGTATCATTGCCGAAACTAAGCAGAAATTGATGTGCTGCTGCTGCTTCTTCTTGTAGTGACTCTGCCGTGCTGCACTTAATTAGTCAGATGGCAAATGAGGCTCAGCATTCAATAAATAGTTTTTGAGCAGCAAATGAACCATTGCAAAATTGATTGACATTGGCTCTGAACTGTCTGAACCATATTTAGGGCACAATTTGTTTTCAATTAAAACAACCAACAAACATTCAGAAACAGTCGCTAATGATGTTGTTTGCCGCCATTAGAATAAATCATTATAAACAGCATGATTAGCTGATTAGCGTAATATTTTCAATTGTGTTTCAAGACTGCAATAATTGAATTTAACGAATTGGCCATTTTGGAGTTTTCAGAAATTTAAATCGCGCCTGAACAGAAGAACAAAATTAACATATAAAATTATAAAAATTAAACTTTTATAATTTTAAACAAATTTCTAGATATTTTAAAATTTATTTAAGCATTTCGGCATTGGTAAAAACATTTATCGTTTGAACCGAAACGTGGTTCAAATGATCGCTTAAGCCGCTTCACGAACCTCTACCAAATTTGTCGAGTGGTTTGAATAAGTCTAGAGAACATCAAAGATCAAAATGATTGTGTATAACAATTTAATAATTTTTTATTTTTTCTAATTTTATTTTATTTTTAAAAAGTAAACTTTTATAATTTTAAACAAATTTTTAAATTCTTTTAAGCATTTCGGCATTGGTAAAAACACGCTCCACGAACCTCTACCAAATTTGTCGAGTGGTTCGAATAAGTCTAGAAAACCTCAAGGATAAAATTGATTATTTTAATTTTTTTCTATAATTTTTTTTTTTCTATTTAAAAATTCTAATTTATATTATTTTAAAAAAATGATTTATATCGTCTTTTTGGACAAATATTACATTAGGTAAAGCACTTTTTGCTTACCAAAGTTCAAGTTAAAAAGTATCATTGATTAATATTTAATACAAACAATTTTCCACAGAATTTCGACAATCCAAAGTCAAGGGTAAATCATAAAAATATATTTTAAACTTAAATATATAATTTTAGATAAAAGCATTTACTTTGTGATTAAACTGTAAAGCTTAAATATTTACGTAGTGGTTCTAAAACTGTAATTCTAATACATGTAATATCTAATATATAGTAGAATCAACCACTAGTCAGCTTAGATTCAAATAAAGCATTAAATAATTGCACCCAAGTATGATAATTAACATTTTCTAATCTTTGTTTCATTTATAATCTGCCTGTCTAACATTTAGTTAATTTTACAGTAACTTTGCTACGACTCTTTGGGTGGCCTAAATGGCAGATAGGTATCTTATTGTAGGTATCTTTTCAGACGGCGGCGTTGCTAGATAATTGCAGTGTCGATGCATTTGACGGCTCACAAAATAATTACGTTTTAGTGCAAATTTTCAAAACGGTCAGAAAATTGACTCTCATGACATTGTTTGACAGCTTTTATTAGTTCGATTTTCCAACGAGATATTGAGCTGAGATATTGCTACGGTTGCTGAAAAAATGTGAAAATGTATAGTTAAGAGGCATTCTATTGTGTGCATGAAAATGTGACTTGTACTCGTTTTTGCTCACCCATTCAATTTTCGCGGCCTAGTAGCATCTTACGGTCTGGTCGCTCTACTCGTTGCGTGCAATCAGGGCGATAGTATTTTAACATTTCCGACTAATGAATATTGCAATATTTACAGCCATGCAATTTTCCCAGTTGCTGGTTGCTGTCGTCCGTTGCAAAGGGCAATTACAATGCTGCAGCGTGAAAAGTTTCCCTAACAATGCTTGAATATTTCCAGGCGTTGCTGGTGCTGCTAACTGTTGATAAACAAAAAGAAAAAAAGTTGCGCTTGTTATGCTGGTAAAGTGGGCGCGGTGGCGCCTCAAGCACATAAACGTCACAATTACATAAGTAAACAAACACTTTTATGAAAAAGCACAAGTACACACACACACACACATACACGCACACCTATGCAGGCAACAAAAAAGAAAGAACTTGCACATTGTGTGAGTGCAAGCAGCAATTTAGTCAGCGCTTTGAGCAATGACCCGCCGCCGCCCGGGGGAAACATAATACACACTCGACCCACAAAACTCCTTCAAGTGTTGCCCACTCGCTCAAAGTGTGTAGCGAAGTCCAAGCAAAGTGTTTGTTTGTATTTGTGTATGTGAATGTGTGTGTGTGTGTTTTGTCTATGCTAATTTGACCATTTGTTTTGGTCCATTACAGCTTCAGATTGCAGCTGCAGCTGCATCTGCTGGCGCACCTGTGCGCTGGCATGGGCGTCTCCATCAGCACGAGCACGAGCACGAGCAGCTGCTGACAATGGCCACTTGCTTTGAGTTTAATTGCAGCCCTGGCTACCTTCACTTATGCTGCATGCTGCACGCTACACGCTGCACGCTGAACTTTCAGCATTTCGCAATTAAAATGCAGACGTTCGCTGTGCGGCAGCAGAGGCTGGCGGTAAAAATGTTTTCTCATTTATTTTCAATTTCATTAAACTTTGTGCTTCGCTCATTTTGCTTCGATGTCACCATGAAATTGCAACTACAGAACTAAACTTATAATTGGTTTTAGTTAGCTTATTTATGCTACTGTTTTATTTGCTATTTGTCTTTGCTTTTGGCATACACTCACCAATATCAAACGGGTCCAATATCCGGTTCGATTGTGTTTGTTTGTTTGCTTGTTTGTTTTTGTTTAATTTTCTTTCAACAATTGCAATTAAACAGTTAGTTTTTCAATGATATAATTAAAAAGCTAAGGGTCAGCTACTGCAGATAATTATTATAGCCAGCTGATTAGCAAACAGGCAAGAAAAAATTAGCTTGCTTGTGAGTCACTCGCAGTGCAGTCCATCAAAATTGTAGAAGCAGTAAGCTGCACTGGCCCGGATTTGACAGCAAGTAAATATATATATATTATATATATGTATAAGTGGCAGAAGTCTAAAAAAAAATTATGTAGTCCTGAACAAATTCCAAATATCCAGCCCTCTGCAGTAAAATGTCCAAAGTATTTGATTCAATCCTATAGAGCGGCTTGAAAATATTCCAATAACAAACATTTGACCTTTAATAGTTTATTAATAGAAGCCTGTGACCTAGAAAAACAAGCCCAAAGAGCCATAGCACAGAAAAGAGCTCCGCTTCGAATAATTTAATTCAAATAATTCAACCTTCTACCTAATATAAAAGAATAAAAATAAAAAAAAATAAAATAAAAGAAAATACATACACTTTTTGAATTAAGCAAGCTCTAATATATAATAGAATTTTACTTGGATTTCGCAGTTGTAATTTATTTAAACTTTCAAATAGGCTTAAGTATATTGCTGAATCACTGAAGATCAGCTGCAGCCACAATGCTGCGCAGGCAGTGTGTGCTATTGACCTAGAGTGGGTTGCAGAATGAAAAGCATTCGTCAGCCTGAAATACTTGGAAAATACCAAACAATCCAACACAGTTTTGAGCGGCGATTCAAGCGGCAGCACGCCAAATTTATATTCAAACTAGTTTCTTGTATCCAAACTATGAGCTACAATAGAATCTTAATTTAAAATATAGAGCATACAAAAATCGGCATGCACTGAGCTAATAATTTTCTTACTCTTTCTATTTTTCGCTTTCCATTGCATTGTGCAATGCAATTACAACATAAATCTCTGTCATTAGACTTTGCTTGTTGCGCAGCCAAATGGAGGTTTATGCCTTGGTCAGCGCTTGATCTCAGTCGCACCAGCAGTGGCGAACACGGCGTATGAGTAATGTTTTGTTGTGCAAAGTTTTTAATAAAACAAACTGACAATAATTTAAGTGCCACACCACACACACAAGCGCAACCGCAGGCAGCACAGCAGCAGCATTTCACAGGACAGAAAAAACACATTCATTATTTTGCAATATTTCATGCACGTTTCTCCGCTAAAAACATGTCACTTTGTGTTTTATTAACTTGATGTAACCATACACATTGACACACATATTTATATTGAAACATATGTGGCAGATTCTGTACTCGCATGCCCTCTTTTTTTTTTTACTGCTGCTTCTGTTGGCTTCTCCGAGGGTTACGCATGCATACAAAGCAGAAATCTCAGCTGTCAATACAACCGATATTAATCAGCGGGGCAGCAGAGAGGAGGCTGGCAGCGGCAGAGTTGTCAAAGTGCGCAACGATGAACAGAAATCCGCCCGCCGTTTCAGCACCTGCAGCATTCAAATCCTCCATTAAAAACACTGCAAGGCTGGTGTCGAGGGTGCTTGACTATGTGAAAACCTCATCCACAATGAAACAAAGCGTGCATCTGCAAGTCTGCTACTGACACATCAACATTAGTTCATTGCGAAGAGAATGCTATTTGAAAGAAGGAAATGGAAAATATTCTCATTTTCCAAAAATGTTTTCACTAGCCAAATCTTTTGCAATACTTTTAGCAGAAGCCATTATTCGCCTAAGCTTAGCTTAAATCACTTTCCCCATGTGGGTCCAAATAAAAATGTCTCATTTGTCTTAATTGCTATGCCAAGATTGCTCCGATATGATTTCAGTCTGCAATGGAAGAATACAAATACGCTCAGTACTATTCAACGAATCCTTGGCCACATTAAAAACTGCTCTAAGAATCTATCGATATTGTGGAACATAAAACGAGTTATCCATAGGCTGCACAGTATGGCAACTAGCTTCTAGGCTTTTGTAGAATAACTGTAGCTTTAGTAGTAACGGAAGAACTAGTGGTAGTACTAGTAGTAGAATTTCGTAGAAGCACTAATAATGCTAGTGGAAGTATTATTAGTATTAGTAGCAGTAGCTGTAGTATTAACAGTAGTAGTATTTATAGTAGTAGTTGTAGTATTAGTAGTAGTAGTTGTAATATTCGCAGTAGTAGTCGTAGTAGGTAGTAGTAGCGATAGTTGTCATAGTAGTAATAGTTGTTGTTCATGCACAAGCATAAACATGAGACGTCCTTATCTATAAGGCACTAGTTTACGTCACTTAGATTTATACCCTTCGGAAGATTGTTCAGAATTGAACATGGAATTGCCTTATCCTTGATCCGTGATATGCTACTTTTTTATCTTATCTTTATTAATATGCAATCAACTCATATCTAAACTGTAATAATATTTTCATCTTAATTTATGAATCGCTGAGCCTTTGGCTCTTATTATATTAATTATTAGTTCATTATTCACTAATTCTATTCAAAATTCTATTTTTCGTGCATTTGCGTCAAATGCTTATTTCAAGATTCCCTTTCTGTTGGCTTTACTTTGACGTTTTCTTCTTTTGATGCTCCAATTTCCTGTGGGAGCACCTACGTCTACGACACTCGATTAGGTCTAAATAGGATCTTCCTTTTAGCCTTCGTATGACGCACTTGTTTGCCATTCCTGCTGCTATGTTGTTGTATCTCTCCTGTCCCTATATTTTTCTATGTAGCGCTCGGCTTGGTCGTCCACTGTTTCTAGCTTTAGATCCCTGTGTAGCGTCGAGTTTCTTATGTACCACGCAGCTCCAGCGAGGTATCTTAGTGTTTTTTTTTTTTTTTTTTTTTTTTTTGTAGTGTTTAAATCCCTTTTCTATTAGTTTGGGATGCTTTTCCCCATATTTGTATGCCATATCTCCAGATTGGTGCTATGACAGAGTTATATACCGCTCTGTTGCATCAAGCCGAAAGAGGGGCGCGGTCCAGTTTAAGCATCCAGTTTAACTTTTTGATTTTTGCCTTTCATTGTTTTATTACATTTGGCAAAAGTCAGTTTTTTCTCAAGTTTAATTCCTTAATATTTTGCGGTTTAGCTAACTGGAATCCCCTACAATTTAGCCAACCGCTGCCATTTAGCCTGACTTATATGTAGTGCAGGATAAACGGTAGAGATAAGGACAGATATGGACCACACGGTGTGACTACAAACCCAGCATGTGCACCAATAGAAACTAAGGATCATTGGGTGATGCCTTACAACGCGGCGTTAGTTAAGATAGAATAAAGATTAGATTTTAAATAAATAATAATAATAATAATAAATTATGAATAGAGGTGTTTGCAGTAGTTACTGTAGTAGTAAAGGTTTTAGTGGTATTATTATGTGTAGTAGTAGTAGTAGTAGTAGTATTAGTAGTAGTAGTAGTAGTAGTAGTAGTAGTACTAGTAGTAGTCGTAGTAGTAGTAAGAGTAGTAGTAGTAGTAGTAGTAGTAGTAGTATTAGTAGTAGTAGTAGTATTAGTACGAGTAGTAGTAGTAATAGTAGTAGTAGTAGTAGTAGTAATTGCAGTTGTAGTAGAATTAGTTCTAGTATTTGAAGTAGTTGTATTAGTAGTGGTAGTAGTAGTAGTTGTACTACAAGTAGAAGTTATAAGAGTAGGAGTAGGAATAGTAGTACAAGTAGTAGATATTGTAATAGTAGTAGTTGTAGTTGTTGTAGTAGTAGTTGTTGTAGTGTTAGTTGTTATAGCATTTGTAATAGTATTTTTAATAGTATTAGTTGTAGCTGTTGCAATAGCAGGCTTTTCCTGGCAAAAGAAAAACCAGTAGTAGTAGAATTTTGTAGTACTCAGCATTAGTAGTGCATAGGAAACTTCAGTTTCAGTCGCTAATCATGGTATCGACATAGAAGAGCGAAATCAGACATTTGTTAGAGAGATGACAATGCATTCTGTTCGAATATAATGAAGCATACTCATAAATAATAGCCACTCGCATTTGGTACATTTTCTATTACATTTTCAATATACTCTTTAAAAAAGAAACTTCGAACTTGGTCTTTAAGTGCCACAAAAAAAAAATGCCAGCAGTTGCGCAATACAGCAACTGTAACCAACAAAAAAAAAAAAAAAAAAAAAAAAAAAAAAAAAAAAAAAAAAAAAAAAAAAAAAAAAAGCGGGAAAACACATACATACAACACACATATAAGTACCATCAATCCCAGTCAGATACTACAGCGACAGCAGCAGGGGAGCAACAACAGCAGCAACAGCAGCAGCAGCAGCAACAACAAAATGCTTTATTGACAGGTGTCGATTAAGAATTTAGCATTATTTTTGCTTGCTAGGAAATGCATAAAAAATTTATTACACGCACGAAAACACACAAACGTGTCGCATTTGTTGCAAGCTCCGTCTGTCGCGCGACAGGCATTGGGGGTCCTAAAGGATGGGTTGCTTGGTAGGCGTGGTGAGTGCCACTTGAAGTGCGCTTATGTCGTGACATGTAAAATAAATCAAGCATGGCATTTCGTCTTTTTAACATTGCGACACGGCGGGCCACAGCTGTGCGAGCGTCGAGCATAGAGAAAAATAAACACGCCAACAAATTGTCAATAGTTTTGTGTGTAGAAGTTGCCATAAACAGAAATATCGTAGTGTGCTGTGTGTCTGCTGGCTGATTGACATACCATAGTGCCACGGTGACACGCATTGCTTATTGCCTGATGACGCGGACAGCTTTTGACCTTGCCACTTAATAATAATGTATGCTAAGCAGTAAGTATATACTTTTGAAGGCTCTAGCAAGCTCGACACTAAGTACTAAAAGCTGCTGCCAGTATTAGATCGTTAAGTGTGAATATTGACAGACAACATTGGACAAATCGCTGACAGCAGCTACAGTCTTGCTTACATTTTTTCAATACGTTTATTTATTTATATTTCTTTTATTATTAAGCGTAGAATCCACATAGCAATAAGATTCATATTGTAGAATATCAAAGTTATGCACAGTCAAACTGATGCCAAATAGTTATGGCAAAACCTTTCCTTTTGAGCCGTCTCAACGGCAGGGCAGAGCAGGGAGTAGACCTCTTGCAAGTAGGCTGCGGTGTCTCTGCAATCTTTTGTCTTATTTTGCTAGTGTGACTTCTGATCTGCTCCTCAGCCGTGTGCAGATTGAGGTCTCCATGAAGTGCTGACTCGCATACGTACCAGGCACAGTTGGACATCGCTCGAAGCGTTGGTTTTAGCCGCTTTTCTCCATGATGGCACAATATATTGCGCATTTACGGCTCTTTTACATCTTATTGGCAATATGCTCCTTCCAATAAGGCATCGCAGTTGCTGCATTCTGTGACCAGATTCTTCTGTCGTGGCTTAAAGATACATGCCAACGGTAATCCTGCTTGTCCTTGCGGCAGCAGCTTCAGGTTAACTCCCTCTAGCTGGATTTCAAGCTCGTCGGCTTATTAAGTGTGAAATGAGAATTTGTTGATTTCAGCTAGTCGACTTCTAAATTCTACCATTTGCAACTCGCTGCGAGGATTTAAGATATCCCTGAAAAATATATTCGCTGCTTTAATGCGACTGTTAGAGTTATATATAGACTGCAATATCAGTTGCATAGGTCGTATTGAGAGACTTCGAAGGATCTGCCATGTATTCTTAGTTGGGGCTTGAGTAAATCGGGCGTATACAGTGAGTAGAGCAGCGGCCCGAGAGCACAGCCCTACGGAACTACTGCTCTCATTTGATAGATGAATGATTTTGTATTCCTTAATTTGACCTTGAATACTGCACCTTCGAGATATACTTTTAATAGTACATAACATGGTGTCAGTAGAAGGACATTAATTTAACATAACAGCCAAATTATGCCACACCCTATCGAAGGATTGTTGCATGTGGATGAAAAATACATTGACCTCCAATATGTGATTCACCTTTGAAAAAGCCAAATTGGTAATCTGGCAACATTTTGTTTTGGCTTACAATGACAGTAATCCGATTCGCAATTAGCCTCTCCCACAATTTGCATAGTGTAGGTATTGGCCGATACGATTCAGGACCGTCTTCTGGTGTTCCTGGTTTGAAAATCATCAGGATCTACGCTAGCTTTCACTGCTTCTGGAATATTTGGACTCTAATGGTAGCCATCTTAAAGGCAAAGTCCTTAGCGTGGTATGGTAAATCCAATGCATTCTGGGAGATTTGTTTGTTTCTTTGGCAATCGTTGAATGACTTCAGATAGTTCCTCAATCGAAGTTGGTCGAATAGGCAGAGCCATCTGCAGTGGACTAAGTAAATTACGATACGTTTATTAACTGTACTATAATCGTATATCGATAGTTGAATTTACAATTAAATTGTTGATCAAATCAGCAAAACAGTTGCCTCCGTGCCCTCTCCAGTTAACATCTAAAAGACAATGAAGTGAGTCTAATGGCCAAATATATCATTTTAGGCTAAAAATATCAAGCAAAGCTATCTTTCTATAATATCTCTTTGCCTCATAGGCGTAGAGAAGGGATCTTAACTTTTTATATGGTATTGCTGCATATCGATAGTGCATTTCTGCTTGATTGACTTCGCACTACTTCAACATCCAGCCCCCTTTATGGGATTCACATTAGCCAACAAAATTAGCTAGTTAAATACCTTTAAAACAAGTTGAAGCCAATTTATATATAAACGATTCAGCTGTAGTCAGCCTACAGAGACCTCTCAAGTTTAAGCGTGCCTAAAAAGCAAATTTTATATCAACTACCTCTAAGTTTTTTATTCTTTGTTGCTTTTTTTCAACTGGAAAGCAAATTCAAAATAAAAAAAGCATTTGCGCTGTCAATGATTTAGCTCTTCTTATCATCATTAAATATAAATTACTGTTGAAATTATCACTTGAGTCTACTGAGCACAGTGAGTACTCTTATTTCAGTGATTTTTCCCCCATGGTACCAAATACGATACTTTTCAGTTTTCGCTTACAACATAAATAATTTTCTATTCACACGCTTGGTTTGGCAATTTTGCCAGCCATTTCATGGCGTTTAACACTTGAAAGTCGCACAATATTTTAATTTTAATTTCGCTTTTTATGAAAATGCAGAAGAGCGTTCAAAATTGATTTCCACAAAATTTGTCACTGCTGCTGTTGATGTTGTTGCTGCTGTTATTGCTGTAAAGCACTTGCTGTTAATTAATTAGTATATTGTAGCGTTAATTGTGCCAGCAGCTTGCGACTTGTGTTAAATTATATTGTAATAAAGCGCTTAATGAGATTTGTTAAAAGCAATTTAAAATTCGCTGATAGACAGCTGTAGGCGCATTGATAAATGTAGCACAAAAACGCTTTAATATTGGCATTAAGATAAAGCTTACTAAATGTTAATGTATCTTTGCTTATTTTAAAGTGTTTTGCAATTTTTAGTTTCTGCTTTTTTTTTTCAAACTCTTTGCATAGCTAAAGTTTTGCCAAGCTAATTCCAAACAACAAAAATTACCTTGGTTATTTATATTTGACATTCAGTAGGCAAAAACTTTGAAGCATGGCCAAAATGCTTATGGCCATACGGTAGACTACAGCGCAGGCATGCCAAATTTGCTAATTAACTAGTGTACACATATACAAACACAAACACACACGCACATTCCTTGTTGGCCTAAGGCCGTTCAGCGAGCACCCAAAGCCGCTTCTGCATCCATGAAATCCAACTACGATAATGACCATAATTTGGCAACACTCAGCCATGCTTTGGCTTGCCTGCGCCTGCCGCTGTCTCGCGCTGCCTCTTGCTAGTCAATAAAATAAATATACTTCAGCTATTGCCACTTATGTCATTGTAACTGTTGTTCTGCTATCATACAAGCACAAATACATGCTAGATTTGGTATACGGAAACTTTTGAAATTGTCATATCAACGAGGTTGGCCAGAGATGTATTCGAGCGCTGCCTTTGAGTATGCCATTTGCAGAGGGTTAATTTAATTGCAAATAAGTTTTCAGAAAGCTCGAGATTTATAGGCGCAGCACTAATTCTTCGTGGGAAAATAGATAAATTTATGTTCAAGTTCAATTGGCTTAAATTTTGTGGAATTTTGTGCTAAAAAATGCAAATTTTTCCACAGCAGATATATGATTAAGGTATTCTAGTTTCGCTTATTTCTTATAGAGGCTAAAAATCTTCTTGTTTTTATTCTTCCCATTACTGGATCGGTCACCTTTGTAACCACCCTCATGCTATGACTGTTTAGCCAGAGGGAAATGAAGAAAAGTTTGTGCTTATGTTAATGTTACTATTGTTGTTGTTTTGGTTTTTGTTTGAGCCATAAAGCTGACGATATAACACATGTGTGTGTGTGTGTATTTGTATCTCCGCCTATATGACTATGTGATACACATATGATAGAGTATAAATTTGTCATTTGTTGAAAATCAACTCTTTGATGCACGTGAAAAATTCTGTGTCAAATGGAAAATTTGCATTATTTGTCGTGTTCCATAGGCAAAATAGTAAAGTGTGACACACTGCATTTGCATGGGACTCTATGTATGTGTGTGTGTATTGGACACGCTAGCGTATACGTGATGTTGTTTGGATTGCTGCGCAACAACGTCATTGAAAGCAATCACAACAGCAACCAACGTCAATGAGTTTTATTGTTTCACAAATCGAATTCATTTGTATTATTTGCGCAAAAATAGTTGTACGCCTTGTTTTGTTGTTGTTTAGCTTGTTGCCTTATTTTATTCGCATATTCGCGCATTTAATTTATGCAATTTTTCTATACGCAAATGAAAGCCAACAACATACACAAATAAAGCATTTCATACATTGTGTGACATAAGCCAGCCGTGCGTGTCAAGCGTGTTTATGTCTAAGATTAGTTTTGATGCTGCAAACTGAGTGCACGAAGCTGCCGCAAATTTAAGTTTAATTTCAATGGTGAAACGGCATTTTATTTATTTATTTTCTTTTTTTTTTTTCTTTTTTTTTGTTTTGTTAATCAGGACATAATCAATAATGTGCTTTGTACCTGCATAAAACGTTGGCTAAACTAGTAAGTGTGACTAGTAGTAGCGATACCCGACTATATAAGATCCTGCACAATATCTATCGCTGGCAAAAAGTGTCAATCGCTAAGGCGTGGTAGCAGTTATAGAAGGCCTGAGATAAACGCGTATTGTCTTGGGATTATTATTGGTTACATACAGAATTTGTGAACTTAACTCTTATAGTATCTGGAATCGACGCATTCATATGGACGAACAGACGGGCATCGCTCCGTCGACTTTGCTATTAAAGCAGGTCAAGAATACATATGGGAACTTCGGCGCATCCCTCCAAAATACATTCGAACAAAATTAATAGACCCTAGACCAGTGGGTGTAGGGTCTAAGCTGCATATATTAAAATCAAAGTTGTCGCATCTGTCAATAAAAATTATGTAACGCCTTGCACCCATCCAAAAGCTACCATTCTTATTGTAAAATGCCGTGTATTCTTCTAAGCCATTAAATATGCGCTGAAAATTGTTTTGAAAGAAAATTCAAGTAAAGTAAAGTCAAGTAAAAATAGTATAGAGCCTTTCAAGCTGCTGATTAGTTGAAGCTTGTTAGAACTTCATTAAAGTAACGTTTGCTTTATACAGTCAAGGGGGCTTATACCATATACCGATGGCAGCTTTCCACTGTATCTAAAGGGTTACTGAAATATAGAAGAAGAGTCAGCATCAAGCCGAATATCTTTTCTATACTTCCTAGAGAGAGAAGCTAAACTGTTTAAAGGAAAACTTACCTGATTATGTCTGCTTGACTTGAAAATCAGCCAGTGTAACCTGTTTATTTTGTAATGGCAATTTGGTACGACAAATGAGTAAATGTGAAACCAAGGGAATAATCAGGATTACAAATAAGGAAAATGCATTTTAAAAAATTTCTCAATCTAAAGATTGATTGCTTAGCCTGATATGCCACATTAATTACTGCATGTTTTATGTAGTATACAAAGATCATTTTTTTTTCGAATGGCTTTCCCATTTCTATTAAAAGCTAATAGACCATAACGTCTTGTCAATATTCTAAAGGCAGCAGCAGCTGCCCTGACAAACCACACAAAAATTAGTCTGCCTGCACACACAGAGAATTTAAAATACAATAAATGAGCTCAAGTAACCAGCATAGAAAGAAGAAAAAAAATATTTTTCAAAGAAGAAAGCAAACCAACACACACAGACACACACACACACACACACATGTACCATCTATAATCATGCTTCTATTTGGCATAGCGAAAAGCAGAGACCATAATTGGTTGACCGACCAAACAAGCAATGAACAAACCACCACCAGACCGGAGATGCCTGGCTTGAGCATGGTGCGACACGGCCTTTGTGTCGGTCAAGTCAGCAGGACTGCCTGTCCATTGTTACTAGACGATCTGTTTGGTGTCCCTTTTATTCCATGTACACTTAAAATAGCTAAAAGGGTATATTCATTTTGCATACACTTACAAAAGAGAGCTTCCTGTTTGTCGATACCTTGCATCGTATAGTCTTGATCTGATCTAGATCGGAAGCAAAGTCCAACCTAAATATATCTGTCTCTTTATCTGTCTGTCCATATTTGCTACCCATTTTCATTTTCATTTCACTGACTATCTCTCTGTGTATCATTCTGTCTGTCTGCCTATCGCAATATCCCTCTGTCTGTCTCTCTCTTTATCTTCTGTCTATATTTACTACCTCCTTATCTGCCTGTGAATTTATCGCTTCGTCTTTCTATATCTCTTCGTCTTTCTATATATCTCTGTGACTGTTTAAGTCTGTCTATCTGTTTTTCATTTAATTTTCCTGTCCGACTGCCAATTTATCTGTCTGTCTGTCATGTCACTTTATGACTATCTATTTGTCTATCCATTCATCTGTGTATCATTCTGTCTGTCTGCCTATCGCAATATCCCTCTCTCTGTCTGTCCCTTTATCTGCCTATCTATATTTACTACTTCTTTGTCTATCTGTAAAGTTATTGGATCGAATTTCTATACATCTTCGCCTTTCTATATATCTTTCTGACTTTCTGTTCATCTTCTTGCCTATCTGCTTTTCATCTTATTTTCCTGTCTAACTGCCAATTTATCTATCTGTCTGTCATGTCACTTCATGACTATCTATTTATCTCTCCATTCATCTGTGTATCATTCTGTCTGTCTGCCTATCGCAATATCTCTCTGTCTGTCTGTGTATCTCCCGTCTGTCTGTCTCTTTATTTATCTGTCTATCTTTGATACCTATTTGTCTGTCTATGAATATTTCTCTTACTAGTCTTTCTACCTCTTCATTTGTCTAGCTATCTAATTGTCTATTCATCTCTCAGACTAACTGTTTTATATTTTTACGTTCAATCCGTCTATCGTTTTCTATCGTTTTATCTGTATATTTCCTACGTCTATGTGTATGTATATTTCCTGTGTATCTATGTGTCTGTATGTCGAACTCACGTGTTACCTATCTGTGTGTCCCTCTGTCGGTCTGCCTATTTATCTGTCTATCATTTCACGTTTTTAGCCATTTTTTGTTTCTCCATGCATTTCAGCATCTTTCTTTCTGTCTGCATATCGTAGTATCTCACAGTCTGCCCATGTATCTTTACGTTTATCTGCCTATTTATGTATCTGACTGTCTGTCAACTCATATTTCTTTCTATCTATTTGTCTCTTCATTAATTATGAATCTGATTACCTACTCGTATTGTTTGTGTGTCTGTGTATTTATCTGTTCGTGCGTCCATCTGTATATTTTTTTGCTTGTTTTCCTATCTATCTGTGACTTTATATTTATGAATTTTGTTGTCTATCTGTTCATCTGCCTTTCCTCCCAGCAGTTTATGCCACAGCATACCAAGAACGATTATCCGCATGCTTTTTATCGCGACAGAGATTAATGTAAAGTTACCTTATTCGAAAGCAAAAATATTGAACTCCTTATTTTTCCTCTTTGAGCTAATGTAGTGTATCTTTTAGTCGCGTTTTCTTTAATAGAGTTCTATATTACTTGGCTTTTCTTTCCTGCTGCTTCTTCAAGGGATATTGAATTACGTCTAATGGCCAACGTTTACACACAATGGCCATACAAATTATGGGAGCAAAAAATGTTATTAAAATATAAAGTGGAACATGGAAAATATTTTAAATATTTGCCAAAGCTTAAATAGGCATTTTGCCGTTAGAGAAGAATGGATATTTAACCGAACCGACCTACTGGCTACTCACTACTACGACTACACTATGAGTGCTGGCATTTAAAATGCATTCATGTGTAGACGGACGAGACCGCAATCCACTTGAAATGTATTTACTTGTCCGCCAGTGGCAGTGGGGGAAGGTATGAGACATAAATTTATGCGTATAGGATGGAAGGAATACGCTAGTTGCCTTTTGTCGCAGCATCTGCAGTGAGTGCCTTTTTTCCTTTTGCTTGATGGCATAATAAATATTTCGCTCTGACCTCTGGTAAATAGAGCAAACAATGAACTTAAACTGCGTTTGCTGCTTAGGCCGCTGCTCAAGCGGAAGCTCAATATGTTTGCCTAGGCCTTGGCCAGGAAGGTGATGGCATTTCCGCTGCTTTGTCAAAAGCAATGCATTAGATACGACTAGTATGCTTACGGCCGGGCCAAAAGGACAATAGATTGTTATTTGTTTTCTTCTTTTTTTTTGTTGTTTGTTGGCCACTGTTTGGCAAGTTTGTTTGAACTTTGGTAAGCTTTCGTTACGCTATGCTGCGTCTTAAATATCAGACAGAGAAGACAATAAAAACGAAAAACACAAACCAATCAATTAGCCACAGTAAGGGGAAAAGCTAAAGAAGATTCGATCTTTAAATAATCAATTTATTAAACAACATATTAGGCCCTCTTGTCGTGCACTTATGTAGGTGCTGCCCCATTTGGCCTGCCGTTCTGGCCATGTCATTGTCATTGCCATTGTCATTGTTGCCTTTTGTAGTGTTTACTTTCTGTTTATGTGTCGTCTACTTTGCTACGAGTACAACAGTAAAAAAAAAAAAAAAACAGAAAATGGTGCAACATTGTAAATGCTTCACCCCCAAACTAGTTGATGACACGCAGCAACAGCAACAAAAGGTGCAAAACCTAAATAACAAAACTTTTTTTTATTTGTTTATGTATATGTATATTTTTTTTGGTTTGCGAGCTGCCTTACAAAGTTTCAATGACAACAAAATTTAGTTCGTTCAGCGTTAAGAGAAAAGGACCGAAAACGCACACGGAAGCTGCCTTTCATCAGTTGTTGTTGCTTCTTTCTCATGTTGCCGTTGCTGTACTTTTCGTTAGCTTTATTTTTTTTGTTAGGATATTTTGTATGCTGAAAGGTAAATGAAGCTGTATTTTTATTTTACCCTCTTTTCTGAAGGGGCTTTGGTCATAATAAAGATAAATGATAAGCAAGTGATAAGACAGTTTTTCCTCACCTTTTTTCACTTTTTTTTTCCTGCTTTTAAATAACAAGCAATAAAGCGATGCGCTTAAGCAAGATGTATAGGAAATTGTCAGCGCACAGTGGCACAAAACTGCATTATTAGAGAACATAAACAATATGGGGCGTAAAGGGTTTCACACCGTAATCCTAAAGATCTTTAGAAGGCCAAGCTGCAGTATATGTCCGCCTTACATGACTTCTCAGGGCATCGGTGGAGAACTGTCGATGGTGGGTCGTTATCGTAGCACCGCACTATCGATCGTATAAGCTGAATCAGATAAATGAAAATGGAATCAACTTGATTCATTGATAAAGATGTTCAACCACCAGTTCAGTAGGATTAGAACCTTGCTCGATAAAGCTGATAAATAAATGCAAACAAGCGGATTCATTAAAAAAGGATTTCAATATGTTGCTTCATATTTTCTATAAAAACATTTGTCTATTTTTTTTTTATTAACTATCGACTTTCCTCTTCATATACAGATGTTTACTGGCTTTGCCACATTTATTCAAAATTGCTCTGAACCTACAATGATCGACAAATATTATTGATCTAAATATGCACTTAATCTGTTTAATGAGTAAAAAGGCTGCTTAAGTTGATATAGGTCTAAAGGGTCCTTTCAATTCATAAGCATATAGAGCTTGGACCTCGTTCAATTAAGGTCTGAGAGAAGTCTCTTGTGTTACCTGTATTTCTTCTCCTGTATCCTCGTTGTACCACGCTATGCTCTGAACAAACTTAGACTTATTTGTGGGGCTCTGGTACTGAGAAAATGGTTTGCTTAGAACAGGGAGCCCAAGTGCTTATAGTGCCGAACAGATGGTAAACTATTTCCTATTCATCTTGTCTTTAGAGCTTCCTGAGAAGTCGTTGTCCATGCGTAGACACCTATGGGGCAGTGTCTAGGTTTAGATTCGACGTGGGTTGCAGAGTTCTGAGGTTTGGTTTTTGAGGCCAAATCAGATTCGTAGGATGGCTCGTGCTGTTTTGCATTGCTTGCTTTGAGGACATGATTTCTAACCAATTTAATCGCTGCTCTGCTGTCCGTGAATACATTTACGTATATAAAATGAAGTCAATATTTTTTTCCTATTCATTTATTTATATACACGTCAGCAACGCACTGCAATTTATTGAAAATGATATGATTAAATAATTGATGCTGTTTATTTAAGTTGCATACGTAAAAGGCAAATAAGAATTATTTTATATTTTTTAATTTAATTTTTCAATTCGTTTAGTATAGCTGCATACCACTGTGCAACTTGTCGTATTATTGTTGCAAAATGCGAACCACAAACAAATATTTGGCAGGCAGGCTTTCATGTTAATCCTTTATCCTGTGACTTTTGCTCCGAGTCGCTGGCGTGCTGACTTTAAAAAGTTTATTTGCCTTTCTGCAGCTGCCCCCTCTTCAGTAAACGCAGCGCGCTTATGCAAAAATATAAAAAAGCTCGTAAAGAAATGCCGGCAAATTTAACGGAAATATGCGTCGTGTATGCAGCAAATTGATATAAATGAGTGAAATTGCTCACAGCGGAGACAACGTATAAAATGTTTTAATAAAGCAAATGTTTTAAGCGATGGCAGGGCAATTAAATGCACAGCCATGGCGCTGTCAGCGCACCGCATCGAGCCCTCAGGGCGCGGCAAATACAGCTTCTTAGCCAATATCGGATAAAGGCCTCATGTCCATGACCGACTCACTGCTGACAGTCAAATATTTGGCAAATAAATAGCAAAGATTTCCTCCCCGTTCCAAATAAATCAATTGATTTTCGCCGCTGCTGCGATTTAGCTGCGACTTGAGGCAACAGCATAAGCCACCCCCGCTCTGCGTGCTGCTGCAGGCGACACAATCCACCCCCCGTCACGGTACTGCCTTGGCACGCGTCTGCCAAAAATACTTTGCTCAAAATTATGTGCAACTTTTCGACCTCGTCATGTCCACAATTTGCCCATTGAGGGTGGCACATACATACATACATACATACATATATATTTAATGTATTAATTCCGGCCATCCATTTAAAGATACGAATCGTTGTGTGCCGTAGATGGGGGGTTTCTGCACACGCTCCAATAAAATTGCAAATTTGTTTGTGTTTGTTGCTTAAAGATGTTGAATTTGTGTCGTTGAACAAATGTCAAAATTTGTGGCTATTGATTTGCCTCCGGGGTTGCATTGACTCTATTGATTGGATGACCAGCGACAGGGTGGGGAACAACGAACGACGAATACTATTGAACTCTGATGAAGACATCTTCTTGTGGGAGTGCTGATAAATTAAGCATTCTGTTGTCAGCGCACTCGTCTTCTTGGCATGTGTGCAAAGAATTCATTCTATTTTTTTTTTTCAGCTTATTTAATTTTTTTTTTTTTTTTGTTTTGTTTGGTTTCTTGGACTGCAAACAAAGACATTTGGCAAGTTCAAGGGGTGGCATATGACTTCAATTCTAACTGACTGACACCCTAAAATGGGGGTGCTAATGTTAACGGCTGCATTTGCCATTAGTTTTAAACTAAATTGAATGAAAATAAAATGCAATGACAGAATGCCTGCAGAGTGAGGCCTATAAATTTCTGATCATTGTATTTAGAGAAATTTGCGTATAATTTTCAAATTATGATTTTAAGCTGATGAACATTTTTTCATCACACATCAAACTGACTGACTATGGAGCCAAATGACACATAAACTTCTAATGGTTGTTCACACTTTATATTTATACTTTATTCCAATTACTTAAGCAACTATATTCCAAACCCTCCACTTGTTTCCTTTTTGCTGGTTATGCAAGCCAAAAGGTTCAGTTGGTTGCGGCAGATGGCAGACGAAATTTTACATTTTAATATCGAATACATTGAAGCAAAATAGTTTATGTATTTTATTTTATTTTATTTTTTATCTATATTATGCTTATAATTTGCTGTACTTGGTGAGTGATTTTTCGTTTCTTTACTTAATGAAAGAAGGTGGCCTTTACTGGACTTTAGTCACTTATGAAAAAAATTATACAAAAATATTTTTTTGCAGCTTTTTCCCATTTTCTGTTACTGGAAATTGTTGGGCATTATCTCATCAAACATTTTATTATTTCCAATTGCTTTCACAGTCTATTTTGATAATTTTAAGCTTACTCTGCTGCCTGTTAAATTATTTAATATTCAATTACTTCCATCTTCAGGTCGTGTTGCCAAATGGGCTTGCTCTATGGCCGGTCAATTATCTAATTTCTTAGCCTATGGTTGCCTTTCGGTCACCAGATCTGAATTCAGTAACTCCAATAAATGCGCTTAATTATATTTTAGACTGCTCTTTTGCAAGTTTCATTCAAATGTCGAATGTTTAATTAATGGTATCTTCAGTCGTCTGCTTCAATCATCCACTTTAAATTTGATATTTGCCAATCAGCTCAGCTCAGCTCAGCTCAGCAAGCCAATCGAGCAGGCATACAATACCGAAACTAGATACTTTATTGCTGTCAACTTAATTTATGTCAATCACGGCAGGCGAATGCAACCAAAAGACAGCAAATCAATAGTTAGTTACATTCTAATTTAGGAAAATAGTACAGTAAAGCACCGCTGCCATGCTTATGAAGAAGGCCGATTTTAATAGCTTCGAAGTATTCGAAGACAAAAATGCCTGTAACCGTATAAATATTTATATAATCGACTTCCTAGTTATTTGCATATCAACTTGCGATTTCAATCAAATTACACAGCACAGACAGAGTCAGAGTCACTGCATTCGCACATGCCATCAAGCTGTCAACCCGATGACGGTTTTAATCCATTTGCTGCCTTGCAGTTACTAAGATTTAAGTCTAGTAAACAAACAAAAAAAAAAATATATATATATATACATATATATAGCGCGTGTGTATTTTTTTCCAAACGATACTCGTATCCAGCTCATTCATCAAACGCTGCCTGAAAAATCAAGCAGTCTTTTTTTGCGAAAACACTTTAAAATTCAAAGTGAATGGTCAAAAGCGCGATAAAATGGCCCAAAAGCCCGTACCTCCTACCAAAGCTCGCGCTAGCCGGCATATAGAGATGGATGGTACCGCAGGTTAGCGTTTGAGCCTGGGATAAAGGGGCGGCGATATGGAGAGAGAGAGAGAGAGAGAGAGGGGGGGGGCGTATAGAACCAGAGACTAGCAGAAAGTAAACACTTTAAATGCGATTGCTGTCACACTTGATGACCTGCCCCAGTGGTAAACAACGTTGGGTAAAAACCTTTGCAGAGTTTGAACCTGAACTATCGGAATTGCACTTCTCGAGCCATGCCTGGCAGTAGCAATGCGTGTGGGGGGAGCTACCCATTTTGGGCGGCTAGCAATGTCGCCAATGCGATTTACGACCATTATTCAATCAGTATGACTGTTTGTCATTTTGTATGCTTTGTGTGCGCGAGAGATTCTTTCTTTCCTTTTTTTTTTTTATGTATTTGCTCGTCGTTGTGGAAGGTGTTGGGTTTTTCTCTTTTCTTTTTTACTTTGGATAGCTGGTATTGATGGTGGTGGGGTAGTTGGGTGAGCAGCCAACTTGACGCCGTCGCGTCTCTGGCATTACAAAAAGTATCTGCAATGGCAGTTGGAGCTGGCATTGGAGTTGGAGTCAGTCAACGTTGACGCGCAATTTTAATGCATTTTTATGTCATTTTTTTCACTGCGCTGCACTCGAATGTCATTTCTTTTGTATTCCTGTATGCACATATGTGTGCATGTGCATGTGCATGTGCATGTGCATGTGCGTGTGCCTGTGCGTGTGTGATGGCTGGGCTTCCTCACTGGCTGCACTGTTATACATTTCGCTTTTCATTCATTTTATACTCTTAGACGCAAGCATAGCAA
>JBANCW010000010.1:0-41669 GCA_037040085.1 Colocasiomyia kotana | reverse complement strand
GCTAAACCGAGCAGCAATCAGAGTTGGCTTTTCGGCAGACAAGCAACTGCCATGGCTTTCAAGCAGTGATTGAAAAAACCCTCAACTGCCTTCGAAATATAAAAATTGCAGCAAGGCAGGTTAATAATCATAACTCAAAGGTCGCTAGAAGACTTCTCATTCTAACCTCTACGAGCTCTAGGATGTCGTGATTTAACTATTCATTGAATACCCAAGTATACTCTCTATAGTTTTGGTAAGACTTGTTCTGGTTGATTAAAATGGTATCAACTTCAGACAAAGCTAGCTAAACTGCGCAACACAGACGAAGAACATTACTTTGGATATTCACAAAAAAAAAATATATAAATAAATAAAATAAAAATAATCTAATTTAGATATAATTTTTTAATATTGAGTTGAATATTTAATTTAATTTTGCGCTTATTTATAAAAATACTTTATTTCTTTTTACTTTATTCAAAGTTTAAAGTAACGCTTGGTCTTTAGAATTCGTGAAACACTAGTTGGCAGGCTATAGCCTCATTTTGTGTAAATTTAATTAAATTAAGTTTAGAATTCATGTTTCGTTTATGGCGAGGATATTTAAAAGGTTTGTATCGGCTAAGCTAGAGTCTGTTAGCAGCAAGTACTGGTAAGTGTCCCCAGGAGTTTTGTACAGATTTGAAGGATGTGGATCAGTGCGATAGCTGCAGCATCGCAGAGTTGGCATTCTGGAGCCGGCTGACCTTTTAAAATAGGTTTGTGGGTTAATATTGTATGGTCGATCAGCAGTCAATCAGAGTGCATACTTTCATCTGGTGGATTGTTTTTTGGATAGTTTAGTGCTGCTGCAGTTGGCTTAAATGCTTTGTTTTATTGGAAGACATTCTGCCAATTGTTAAGTTGTTTGGCTATAATGGGCTATAATTGAGCTTTTGCTTGGCCAAGTGTGCTTTTTTGGCTGCGTGTATTATAGGTGTGCCTTCTTGGGTTCTGGCGAGTTTGACAGCATTATCAGCAGACTCATTGGAATGCCTTTATTTAAAATATTTAGTATGAAAATTGTGAATTTGCAACGTCGATGACGGCTCATTGTTACTGTGACTATAGGAATTTCATTTCTGCATAGACTTCAAATATATTCAGGCAAATCAGTATGCAGGATGGTTCTATAAAATTAGTTACTAGTACGGGTACAAGAATTTCCTAACATAATAGGCTATACTTGTTCGAAGCGTCAAGTCGTTTGAAGTATAGACTTGCTGTAAGCTAATAGAATATCAAGTGGAATTTGATGAAACGTATAAATTTGACCAGCTTTTCTGCATGTTTGTCTAACTAGCCGCCGCAAGCAGCGATAAGCAAACCGGAAATGCTGGTAAACAAAAAACAAAACGATGATAAGGACGCTAATAACGCACCGGAAAATGACGTGTTCTGCATAAAAAGAAGTAAACGAAACCAACAAAATTACTTTGTATATATTTGGCAAATAACAACTACAAACAGCAAAATTAATACGAAAACTTTCTTGATTATTTGCGAATTACCTGAACAAGTTTATTTTTCTCACTCTCTGTCTGTCTCTGCCGTCTGCCTATCGCAGGCCCGTTTCGGCAATGGCCAGCGAGTGGATTGTTTTAAAAACAAAATCCCCACGTGGCAGGCAGCTGCCATATGAGATTTTCAGTTACGGGTAGAAGCCAAAGTGTCTAGTCTTCAAGGAATCACGCTCAGGCTAGAGCGAGTCAGCATAGACCACCAGGTCAGGCCGGGACATACACGACTGGTTCGCTGGTTAGTCAAAAATGTGCGATTCTCGCATTTTGGACGCGTGCTATTTAAAATTGTGCAACCGTGCGTATGCGTAATGTTTTTCATATGAAGTCACAGCGATCTTAACGGTCTAAAAATGACAGCAGGCAGCAGGCAGCAGGTAGCAGGCTGCAAACAGCAAACAAGCAGTCAAAAAATAAAAAGAGACAGACGAATCAAATTGAAATTCAAGAGACATCAGACAAGCTGACTGGCGTTCAGTTAAGACGCGAGTTGACTTCTCGTTGCTTTGGCTCAGTACACGAAATGATGATGTTTTAATTTTTCTCTTCGTTTCTTATAGGGGTTAACCAAAGTTCTGGGAAAATCCTTTGGACAGCCAGACAGGCGGCTGACTGCAGCTTTTTCATCTTTGCGTTGAAAACTAATTTGTATGCGTGGCAGAAAAAGTCGTTAAGTTAACCGGCTTCTCTTTGATGTTTCTCTCAGTGTTCTGCTGTTTTTTTTTTCCTTGGCAATCAACGGCTAATGCAGCGACCTGAAGCACACAAATTCAATTTATCATTTGGCATTTGTCAAGCTATTCGGCTAATTAAAATGCCACATATCATTTACGAGTGCTTGCCTGCAAATGCATTTTAATAAATTGCACTCGGCATTCGAGAAATTATGTGACAATTTGCCATAAAAATTATTTTCAACTTTTTACTAACCAGCCAACTCTGACGCCGACTGCCTGCATTTGCGACTGCAGTGCCACGCTTGATTTTCGTTGCATTTTAATTAAAATTTGGCAAAAAAAAAAAATAAAATAAAATAAAAATAAAAAGAGAGTACTTGAAAATGTGGCTGGCAAGCGACAGAAAGTGGAGTCAAGCCAACAAAATGAAAACTACTGCTTTTCCTGCCAATTGCCAAAAACGAGACTGCAGCAACGAGCGCGGCGTACGTAACTTGATGGAATTACTGACAGCAGAGAAACTTTTACACTTGTTGGTCTTGTTAATAGTCATTGCAATTGCCAAAGCGGTGAAACTTCGCCATGTTGATTTCTTTTAATATAGCAAATTTCAGCAGACATGTGCACTGAACAAGTTGATTACAATTTGAAAAGAATTCGTCTTCGCGGTTTCTATGTGTAGAGCAGCAAACTGAAATTAAAAAGAAAAATAATAATATTAGTCGTTGTAACGTGAGTCCGACAACAATTATCTATTGATAGGTTACTTAATGCTGGGGCTCAGTATCAGCAATGTAAGAAGCCGCACGACAGCTCAATTATTATATTCAATTAGTTGAAATTTTTAACTTGGTAAATTTTACATAATTTTATTGCCTAAATGAAAACCAGTCGGCCACTCTCTAAACACTATTTAATCCACCTGGAACAACCGGAGAGTTATGGTATAGGAACTATGTTATTGGCCTTTGTGAGCAATTAGGAAAACTTCGACCATCCGACTTAAATCGATGCTGAAATCGAAACTGAATGGCTGCATATGAAAAATAAACTGCATTTCGTTTCAAAAACAATTGAGAACTTAATATTTATTGATGTAATGTTATATTGTTCATTTATATTCTCTTTTAGCCCTAAGTGCAAAACAAATAAAATACTTCTGATTTGTTTTTAAATGCTTTTAAGCTTTTATGTCTGCAATATGTCAATGTAAATTGATAACTAAACTTCAAACCGATTAATTATTCTAGCTTTGAATTGCACTGAAGTGTGAGTGGAGCAAGAAATACCTTGCAGCTGCTGCTGTCAATATCAATTCAATATTGTAAAGTGAATTCAAGATGAAACAAATTTATTTATTGCCTGTAATTGATATTAACTTAAAATTCAAATTTTATACAATTTTAAACGCAACTTGAGTTAAAGCAAAAATATTATTGTTTTTATTATTATTTTCGTGTATTATCTTAAATTTAAATTCCAAGCATCTTGGATCTTCAGCTCATTAAGTAGACATAACAAATAAGGCATATTTCATTTTACTATTTATTATTAAAAGGTGTAACTAAACAGCTCTTGAATAAGATTGTTAACACTTATTGCTAATTTGATTTGTTTGTTTAATTTTTATTTGTTTTTTTTTTTTTTTTGGTTTATTTTAGTTTTTCATTGATCTGACTAATTCGACAATTTTTAACATTTTTGTATTCCTTGCGACAACTAATAATATTTTTGAATCTATAAACATTTTGAAAAGATTTTGTATCTGTTTTCTGATATGTGATTTGATATAATCCATGAAGATATGCTTAGCTTTAATCAAAGACTTAGTATCACGAATATGACAGTGCCTCCCCTTATTCCTATCATAAAGCTAGAATTGGGTTAGCCATGGCTAAAGTAAGAATTGATTATTTATCCATCAATAAAACAAATTTGTCTGTCTGCATGGCGTCTAATTTACCAATCACTATGAAACTTTCTGATTAATTAAATATAAGGCAGTTGAAGGTTATAGGTTTTATTAAGTCTTCAAGGACATTAAGCAAAATCAATGAGTGTCAGTAGTGAAAAGCAAACACAGGTAAAAAAAAACTTAAACTTCCACCCAAAAAAAAGGGGGGGGGGGGGGGGGGTACGAATGTCACTTGAAATGAAAGAAACATGTTGCTTATTCTTTGAGAATATGTCCAATACAATATTTTCCTTTATTTAGTTGCTATTGCTATTCAAAAAGGAGTCAAGTCAGCACCAAAATCAATATACCCATAAGCCAAAAACATGCGAAATCAGTTTGGAATATTTTTGGTACTTTTACATATGTAATTCCTGAGATGAAATGCTTTTTACATAAGCCTAATAGCAATTAGTTATGCAAAGCAAAGCTCCCACCCACTGCATTCATTTGACACTGCCTTTGTACCTGTAGCAGTGCCTTATGAAGTCATAAAAGTGAAACTCCCTTGAGTTGAGTGACAAGAAAAGATGACAACAAAAAATTTGTACATGGCAAATTTTATTACGATTTGCCCCCTGACTGCTCATTTTAGTACTACTGTCTGTGCAAAATCAAAGTGCTACATACTCGTATGCGAACGACTAGGAGACCATGTCATGTAGGTTTGCCAAAGCGGCAATGTCATACTGTCCCCTCCAGCCCCCTGCCATGGCATCCAATCATCCAATAGCAATACAATTGCGTGTCCTTTGCAATTTTCGCATACATCAATTTTCCATACAGTGTTCAGAAAAATTGTGCAATATTCTCAGTCCTTTTTTCACATTTTGGATATGCTTAAATCATTTGGTAAGGGAAACCCTACTTCCTCCTCTCTTTTTGCTCGCTTTTGTGCGCATTTTACGCACGATTTCATTTACATTTGTTCGGCTTACGTTTTTTTTTTTTTTGTTTTTTTTTTTGTTTTCGAATCACCCAGAATATTTTTATCAGTTTTAATAAAAAAAAAAAAAAAAATTATAAATATGAATTAAATCACAGCTGTATGAGGAAATGCTCAGATTACTTATGCTCTGCATTTGTCTGCATATGCAAAATATCTTAATTCGTTCGGTTCCGTGGCATATTGTTGGATGGATGTGTTGCCAGTATTTATATATAACACCTATAAAATCAATAAAATAGGTCATCATTACCTACTCAAATATAAGTCAAAGAAAACTATAGCTACAGCTGATATTTTGCTGAAATATCAGGCAGCAAGAGCAGCTAATTTGGAGCTCAACAATAGTCTCTAATGGCTGAGACTTGATACAAAAAAGGAATATTTTTTTTTGGCTAGGTTTTTCTATTCTAACTGAAATATTTGTAAAAATTGACTCTACATTCAGCCAAAGAGATTTCTTGCATGGTGAAAATCTAGAATTCTATGCTATTCTCACCCTCCACCTTTGTAGGCTCCTCCACCTGGCTACGAAAAGTCTGCCAGTATGTCTTACGCACGAGACATGGCAATAGAATAGAATAGCTTTTTCACCTGATAACTTAAAAATGCTGGCATAAATATCCTTGTGCTTTAAGCCAAGCATTGCCGAGTGCAGATTATTCGAGCCACCTTACTGCTTGGAGAACAAATAATGGTAACAAAGATAAAGATAGAGCATTCCATGGTCGACTGCAATGCGTTGCATAGCATTACTACCAGCGCTGCCAACACTTGTTATTGTATTATTTATTACTCGAATATATTTTGCCACATGCTGTGCCAGAAAATTGTGTACTTCTACATGTGTCTGTGTGGGTATGTACTATGTGTAGGTGTGTCTGTGTGTGTCATGGGATTTTTCAACAGAGCTGCTTTGCACGTGCGTCAACTGCTGTTGCTTCTCCTCCCAGAATTGCTGCTGTGTCCTTTTATTAAAATGCCTTTCAGGCCTGTCGGCGTGACATTGAATGTGACAATGCGTGCGGCGCTGGTGTTGCCTTCATTTCAATGTCTTTCACGGCGTTTCCGTACTTTTCGCAAATAACTTAAGTGGTATGTGAAAAATGCAAAGAAGGCACAAAAGATTGTCTGCCAGCGAATTATGTCATTAAGAGGCAAGAAATAGCATATGGCAAGGTGCTAAAATATGCTGGATTGAGGCGCGAAACTTTTTCATTTGCACACCCAGAAAGCGTGGCACATAAACCATGGCTAATTAAATGGCCCAAAGCCAGTGTGCATTATGCTCGAATTTACGTTTGCAAAATTCTAATAAATGTACGAAAAATTCCAGCAATTTATGTATTATTTCAGTTACACAAATTTTCAACTGCTTGTTTTTTTTTTCTTTAATAATTTTTAATTGCCTTCGTATTTCATTTTAATTGCCTTGGTATTTCGGCACAGGCCAATGCATAAAATAAATAAATTTACATTTAAATATTTCAAATAAGCTAAACGATGTGACCACTATTCGTATTATTTTTGCTCATGGGGGTTCAGGTCAGGGGGTGTGCAATACACCGCATATCTGATTTAGCTATGCGGCAAATGGAATTGCACATTAACATTAATTTATTTGCATTGCATATGTGTGAGTAAAATACGAGTAGTAAATCGATTTGATATTATTGAGTGATTGTTATGAATTGGCAAATTGATCGGCCACATTTGTGTCGGATTTCTATCCAAAAATATTTGTTGGCTAAAATAAAATTTCATATTTTTCCTACCATCTGTATGCAAATAGCGAGAAATGTAAAATGTTTGCTCTACACTTATTCAGCTAAATATGAATGCAACTACTAGCAAATGAGTTCCACCTGTTCATTAAAACAATGTTATTGAAAATAATGAAAATATGTTATTTTGCAGTGTGTAAATTCGAAATGCATTGAGTAATTAAATAATTATTTCGTCATACGATAACAGCCATATAATTGGGTAAATATAAGAGGTTCAACGCGATTAAATTAACTTTAAGTTTATAAACAATTTTATATATCCGTATAATATATTAATGGAATATTTTTCTAAAATTCCTTGTTTTTTAATTTAGCTGCACAAAAATAAATTGAAAACTCTAAAGCGTATATCTTTATTTTTTATATTTACTTTAGTTGCATCAAGGGCAGCTTATGCATTGATTGAGCCCTCTTCGTTTTACCAGGAAAAAATTATTTAATTTAAATATATTTTTAATTTGATGAATCATTATATATATTCTTATTAATTATGTTATACAGCTTATTAAATAATTATTCACTTTTAAATTAGAAGAGAATAGAATAGAATAGAATAGAATAGAATAGAATAGAATAGAATAGAATAGAATAGAATAGTTACACAAATTTTTTTGATTCAAGTTTAGGCTACTAATTTTTTGAATATCAGGGTTGGAACAATTTCACGAGGAATATTATATATTGTTCGGTTACATTAAATTTATAAAACACAATGCCGACGACAGTGCAATGCCATAATAAGACGTGCTTTCAATTATTTTCTAAGGTTAACAGCCTGTTTTTATACACATAATTATGGATCAAAACTGTAATTGAAAACATAAAAATTCGTCCACCATAATTCATAAACCAGAATACAAAAGCTCCTTTTGTGATCCAAGGCAGACTCAGTAAACAATTATACACCACCTTTCGGTTTATTGATTTAATGTGACAGCAATAAAAAAATTTTGTTTTCAAACCAGACTATTTGCCCTCAGACAGACAATTGTCACATGCCCTCGCCAAACATTAAAAGTATATTTCAACAAGGACCCACATAAAGCTCGTCAAATTACCAGCAATTACCTCACTTGAAAAGGAACTGTCATATTATTTGTGTAGCTTTACAAAAGCATAAAAAACTAAATCACCCACAGCAGCGATGAGCAGACGACAGATAGACCAGAACAGAATATAACAGAGAACAGAACAGACCAGACCAAGCCAGGCCAGACCGACTGCCAAACAGTTAATACTTTTACCACGATTGCATAGAGAACATCGTTAAAACTCAACGAATATAAACTCGTTGACCCCAATAAAACTAAAACGCATTCTTTATAATGGTCAACCCTCTTGCAATATAACAACAAACATCTAAAAAAAAAAAAAGATAGAATTCTATAAAACCAAGCGGGAGTGTCATAGACGAGTATGCACGACCTGGGGAGACCCTGTAGGCGATATAACCCAATAGAATAAATCAATCATGGACTACCCGCTGAATCTTGTTTCAGATTGTTGCTGATTGCCATCAGCTCGAGTCTGAGTCTTTAGTAAAACTTAGCATCCTTTTTTTGGTGAACTACTGTGGAGGATCATTATAGAGTATGCCAATAATTGAGAGGACATACAAACAGTGTAAATACATTCAATTTTCAGGATGTAGTCTACTCTATTGGTACTCTATGTGGTAGATACAGAAGATGGTAACTCTTCAGACAACGGATGTCTTGAATATTTTCGAGAGGCAGATTGCTAATGGGAGCCTTGTTGAGATGATTAATCGAAGCCTGGTGCCAGATCTAAAGCAAGATCAAGGTTTTTAAAAGTGATGTACATAGTAAAAAAAAAATAATGAAAAATTCTCATGTTAGCCCAGTAACAAGTGCCAACTAGCGATTGCTAACAATTTCTAACGCCTTTGAGGTGGATATGTAAAAACTGAGCAGACTGAATGCTGCTTAAGAATAAGTTCGCTGAGCCTACTATATCCTGTTGCATTGGCGAGCACAGTCCCAGTGGACCCTTGAATAACTCAGAGTCCTGCAGAAAGGAATCTAAAAAGCACATTCACTGCAAGTGTTGCCCGCTGCATTTTGTGTGGCTGGCATTGTGCTTTTTGTTGTTGTCGCGTTGTTTTGATTCGTTTTCTTTTTTATTTCGCCCATTGTTTTTGGCTATCCTTTTGATTATGTTGTTTTCATAGCCCTTTATTGTTGGTGGTCTAACAATTGTTGGCCAGCCGCTGCCGTCCTCATCGTTGCCGTTGCCGCTGTCGTTGGCGTTGTCATTTGGCTGGCGCTGTTCCCTGTGGCTTTTGTTACCAAAGCTGATGGTTTTCCATGGGGCTGAATAGTTGGGTATACTAGCATGTAGCTGTAACTGTTGACCACCCAGCCGTTCGCCCATTGATTGTGCGGTCATTTTGGCTTGGTTTGTCTGGCCAAACGCTTATATGCATACGGCTATCGTAAATGTCTAGGTGGTATAAATTTAACACCAACATTATGTTGCAATTCAATTTTGTGCATAACTTCAGACATCAACGATAACGAGTTACATTATGACACAAATACACACACACACACATAGTATATGTATGCATGCAGACAATTAGATTTGCATTGTCAGAGAGGAGACATAACAAATTGGCTAGACCATAAATTATATACACAGTCGCCATGACTATGAGAACTTTGCTAAGCATTTGTGTGTATTGCCTTGTAATGCATGCGCCAAATAGTTGCATTTCACACACAGACACACATAAACATACACATACACATAGGCAGTCACAGAGCTTGTGTGTGCACTCAAATTGTCATATCAACAACTGCAGCAGCTACAGTTCTGTGCCAGGCAAGACAGCCAACCAACCGCATGCCCATCATGGCGCCTTACGTTAATTGCATTGAACATTGTTACGGCTTGGGGCCGGCGCATCTACACATCTTCACATCGATGGCATGACCCGTTCGTTTGCCTGTCTAATATGCTAATTACACTGCAGTAATGCAGCTGCAGTAGGTTCAACATTTCACATGGCAGTGTTGCACAGTGGCATAAGATACGATTTATGATGCAAAAACAGGCTGAATTTCACATAAAAGTTGGCAAAAATAGAACAAAGCATATGAAATTATACAATTTAGATTTGATTGAGTTTCTGCTAATGCTGACACCACTGTGCCCTGCCGCTGCCACACAATAACATAACAAGGCCCATAACTGCAGTGCGTTCAATGCCACATTTTTGTTGGATCTTTTTACTCGGAATTTTCGAAACTCTTCGACTGTAGTCCTCGCACCTCCTGTACATGTGTGTGTTTCATTTGTTTGTCTATTTGTATTTGCATGTGTGTGTGCCTGTGACTGTGTATGACTCTCTAATTAATTATACTTTTCAATTGTATCACAAACAATGACATTTGCTCGTCGCTGTCTTCTACCCATTTTCAGCATTTTATCGCTTATCTGGTCTCTCTCTCTCTCTCTCCCTCTCTCTCTCTGTCTGGCACAAGACTCCTGCTCGTTCGACTGGTTTCTGCATTTTCGATACTGCAGTCGAAAAGTTTTTCAGCCCTAAGCGAGCCTGACGAAATTTGCATGCGATGCAGATAAGTGTTTGTCTAGCCCGCTTATCGTGAGTTTGGCACAAGTCTAAGTTGAAATGAAATTAGTTCAACTTTTCTTCTTTTTTTTTTGTTTAGTTGAATTAGGGTAAAATCATTAGACATATCTACAGTAAGCGGGGAGGCAGTGTGGGCTATGGGGTGGAGGAGGCCACAGCAAGCACAACGGTAAGCATGACCAAGCTGTTGGCTGTGCGCAAAGTTAAAGCCGAGCACCTTTACAATAAAGCAGCTGAGTGTCGAAGCTGAATATATCGAATTACAGTACTTTTGCTAACTTCTAAAATTGCATTGCTCTCATTTACAGTACAGCCCGTCATTTAAGGAAGTTGGGGTTACAATTCGTTTTCCATAAAACCATTGCCAGTGCAGCTTTTCATGATCTTGTCTGGCAGCAGGCGTGTTAAGCCAATAATAGGTGGCAGTGCAAATAGCTTTACAATTAACCACTTGATTTTACACAAAATTATATTAAAAATATATATATATATATATATATATATATATTGTGCTGCTTGAGCACACTAGCATTTTGTTTGCATATTCTTCAAAGCATATTTATGCTTTAAAACAAAACAGTTCTTTGGGCTCTCACATTAAAGGTCTGCCATAATATTCATCTGTGAAATAAAGCATAAGAAAAGATTTAAAAAAAAAAAAAACAAAATGCGTTTACTCTGTAAAAAATTATATATAAAAATTAGCGTGTTATAGTCGCGGTACTCGAATGCACCCTGCACAATATTTACTGCAGCCTAAAACTATGCTACAAATTTTTTATTTAATATATTTCAAATCCTGGCATGCATAAATGCTTATGGTTGGTGTAGTGGGGCTTCTACTGTGACATACTGAAATCGTTGCAACTCCCCTTTAACACGAATTCCATCGAATGAGCTGAAGTTCACAGAATATGTAGAACTCAATATAGAAATTCACTTGCTTTGCCATGTGACTGCAAGATTTATGTGTTGGATTTAATTGAGGGGGCGTTGGATGAGCCATTAAAATTTTTAATTTTTAATCCTCAATTGTATAATTATGCCTTTATTCACATCATAGCGGGGCGTGTAGACAACATTTTTGAAAACCATTCAGCACCTTAATTATCAAGTCTCATAACTTTAAATCTAATACTGAGCAATTCTTGTAGAAAAATGTGAGTTCTTTAAAAGTGGATGGTACCAATTCATTGAAAGTGAGTGGCGTGACAAATAACGTTAAATAAGAATATTTCAGTTGTTACTTAAGGATCCCATCTGTTGAATTTGGTTTGAATTTTTTTAAATTTAAATAGTAAAAAATTAAAATAATTGAATTTTGGGGGCAGTGAATTTTTTGCGCGATTTTGATTTGATTTTTGAAAATCTAAGTTTTGTTACTGTGAGCGTTTGAAAAAATGGGCGTGGCAGTTGCGAAGGTGGGGGAATAGATCTCCGGGGTTTGAGAAAAACTCCTATTGTCTCGGGATTAGTATTGGCTATATAGCAAATTTGGTTAATACGATGGACAGACAGACGGACATCACTTGATTGACTTGGCCTTTCATGCTGATTCAGAATATGTATACTTTATGCGATCTGCTAGCCCTTTTTCTATCTGGTACATATGTATATTTGACAACATTACTAGACCCTGGACCAGTGGGTACACGGGCTGTGAAAAATTTACAATTCTTTTTGTAAATAAATATTTTCTTTGTTGTTTGAGTGTCGTCACATGTAAGTGTAAAGGAAAAATTATTTTGATAATTCAATTTTATCCTGACTTTATGTTGTACATAAATATAAAAAATACATTAAGCAAGCCGGTGTTGATCAATACCCTGGCGTACGACAAAGAATATGAAATGACTGGAGGTGCAAAGTAGAGAGTATTTTTTGTTGCTGTAAAGCATTTAATAGTGACCGCTGAGTATGAAAGCCATGAAAGTATGAAAATATACAAAGGTTTATGGAAAAGGTTGCCACCTAACAGAAGTTCGCATAATACAGAAGAGCATCCTCTCTACTTTGCGTACGACAACTGAAACTTGTAGCTAACGACGAATGCTTGGAAGGTGGAAAAACCTGTTGAATTCGTTTAGTACGAAAGCTTCGCTGTTGCTCCCGTTTCGCCTTACATTACTCAACCAAGATTTAATTTTTCTTATGCACAAACGTATACACTACAAGTTATTTCTGAAACTACTTATGCTATGGCAGGACAGTCTGAATATTGAATCGAATAGAAAAAATCTTCCATTAGAATGAAATCGACCAATTTCAAGCCTAGATGGTATAAAAGCACGAGTAAATATGTCGATGCTGAATTTATAAAAATGCCGATGAAAACAGTTGTTTCATATTATCTAATTTTAAACAATTTAAGCACAGCAAAGATTCAAATAATCTAAAATTCAATTCAACTAAATTATCAGCAGTTATTATCGAAAATCTGTAAAATTTTGAGCCTAAATAGCGCTTAATGCACAGAAGACTTGGGTCAAAGGCAGCTGATATTTTATATTTTGTTAGTCGATAAGTGTCAGTGTCATTTACACCAATAAATTGTGTTTTCGCGGCACAAGTTCAATGGATTAAAGTAGCTATTTTCTTGATTACTTGATGACAAGAAAACTGGCGGCTACTACAAGATGCTACAAGACTATGAGCCGCTGTAAGAAAAAAGAAAGTCCTTTACACAGATTAACTTATACTACTGCTAAATACAATTATTGCGAACTTTCCATTAAGTGGCTTCCGATTACACAGCATTTTCGGCTGCTTGACATATGAAATTAAATGAACTGCATTTGCTGGTTTGCTCTTCTCAAGCAGCTCTAGATGCATTTATTTCTATTAAATGCCATGGAGTATGCACTTTGGCACAGAGGCAACCCTAGTTTCCAAAAGTAAGTACTGAGCAGTAAGTGCATTGCCGGGAAGCCAGTTAGGCTAGTTAGAAGCTCTCCTGCAGTGAAACTGTTGCATAAATCAAGGCGCATTTCACGCATATAAACAGTGGCAAAGTAACCGTAAATGGCGTTTCAATTTGAGAGCAGCGCATAAAAACTTGCACAAAAAAAATGAGTAAGGGAGTAGGAAAAGCGAGAGGTGAACAACAAATTCAATTTTTCATTTTGCCAAGCTCTCGTATGGGTACAGCGCTGCCCCCGCCATTGCCCAGGAAGCGGTCTGGTAAAGCGCTAAAGTTGAATTACAATTGCACTTTTTCACTCGTTGGCTATTTTTGTTTTGTGTTGAGAGAGTTTTATGTGCCTACGAATTTGAAATGCTGATATGACGTATGGCACATATATGTATATATATATATACCCACCCACACACACACACACACACCCACACAGGCACAGAGTGCACACATACATAGTAGACTTCATTCAACTTGGTTTTTTCAACTTTCAGTTGAGTGCCATAAAATGTCCATTAAGCTTTTTGAAGGAAACCTGCTGAAATGCATTTTCCACATTCTAAACTGCCAACAGGTTCAGACAGAAGCAGCTCCCCCCGCAACGCTAGTCAGCGCTGCATTTGCGTTTCGCGGCCACTTAAACTGTTTGAGGGTCGCAGGTCGTAGGTCGCAGCTGCAACGCTTGCAATTGTTGCACTCGCTTAGCATTCGTTATTTTTTTTTACTTTTTCTATAAATTTTATGAGTTTGCACAATGCACACACACACACATACACACTCGCGCATATGCAGCCCTAGCAAAAGTTTCCATTTAAACAATTGCATACATTTGAGAGCGGATGTTGAATGGGCAACACGTTTTCGGCTCTAATGAAAAGTTATGGGCACGCTGTAAATCTCAATTGCAACCATAATAAACTAAGTATTTACTCGTCGTTGTATATGGCATGCAACAATATATTAGTTATTAATAAGCTTTCAGCGAGACTGTTGCCATTGAAGCTGCCAAGCTGCTGAACATTCATTAGCTAATTCTTTGAATTGGATTCGTTCTGATTGCCGAAGATTAATGATAAGAAAAAATGCCAATAACATAATGAAGTGATTTTGGTTTGTTTACTTCCTAGGTTTGTCCTGCCTTACTGCGTTTCTCTGCCAAAGTGTGTGTGGTTATATACGAATGTGGCAACTGTTTGCAACACGTAAGCAGGATTCAGTGTAGCTACAGGCTCAGATAGCCCGTATTATTAAATTTGATATGCTGGAACGTATTAACATTGGCTTTAAACACAACTTTAAGCAGCTGATAAATAAATACATCATTGAACACATTTCTGAACAATTTTACAATTTTACTGAGTAGTTTTGACGAACGTAGTACCACAATATTGAACCGGCTCTCTTCAGCATGCTTTTTTATAATCTTTTGCTACTTCAGCCACATCATTCATTAATTCAGATCATGTAGCTCCTATTTTCGATATTAATATCGATAATACTCTATAGATGCTGCTGCACTTTTGTTTTCAGTAACTAATTATTCAATATCCTTGAAAACTTTATGATTACAATTACAAAGGTGATACCTTGAAAAAGCTACACAATAAAGAATAAAATTGTATATTAATTTGGAAATTTTTTTCGCTTCAGTATGTTTAAAAAAAAATACAATCAGATATATAAGGCGTATATAGAAAGTTAAACATATAAGCTACAATCGGGCCATTCTGCTTTAGTAGGCGCCCTACAAACGCGTTTTTATGAATTTTTAGCCAATCAAAATATTAGTTAAATATTAATTAATTAAGCTCAAAAATGCACGGCTTAAAATAACTGCAATAATCATGAAAATAATAATACTGATAGCAACAATCTTGATTTTAGTACGGGTTATTTCAACCTTGAAGTGGATTTAATCCATTTTGATTTCGCTTGAAATAAAGAAATCTTAACGAGACGTGAGAAAAACGGATGGCAGAGCAATGCTGGCAGCCTAGATTATCATTTTTTTCAGCAATTTATATTTTAATCATAATCACCAAATTTATGGAAATAATTCTAATCATTATTTTTCTTCCAATTAGAATTATCCATGGGAATTACGACTAAAGCTTGAAATAAGAATTTTTATAAAATTTTTTTTCTGAATCTTCCTATCTTTAATCAAAATTCTTCTATGGAAATTGAAATAGAAGACAATTTTGAAATAAAATTTCTTATATATTTCTTATATTTCTTATATTATGCCTTATAACATGACAAATTTTGTTATATATATGAACTTTTTTGCATTTTATTTTATTATTTTTAAGTTATAATTTAAAGGAATTGTCATAATAAAAATTTAACAAATTACCTGCGAGTACATCAAATTTCAGTTGAAATATTTAATTTTTAATTCTATAGCTTGAATTTTTGCTGTATTTTCTGTTATTAGCAACATTATAGAGTATTTGACAGTCACGTAAGCTTGTGGTAAACAGCGTGCTTTGTTGCTTTTCTTTGTCATTTCAATGACTATTGTGCGAAATACGAGTAGCTGCTGTCTGTCTTAGATCTCGGCCTCAATGGCTGTTGACCAGGCTGATTTGTGCTCATTTGTTAGCTTAGCTTATTATGTGTGTCTGTGTGTATGTGTGTGCGTACGTGTATGTGCTGTGTGTGTGTGTGTATGTTTGTACGTCTCTTGAATAGAAAGTCAGCTAGCCAAAGGCAGCCACAGAGATAAACAGATAAAAACATCTTGATTTGTCAATACATTTCTTTACATAGTATTTATGTACATTCATACTTATGTGGTATATTATTTATTTATTGCTTTTGTGCTGCCGATTCATTGCATAATTAGACAAAAGCTGTTTGTTATGGATTAGTTAATGTATTCCAAGTATTTATACTTCATATTGTAAGCGAGTAAGTATTATTATTATTATACTTGGTTTTGCTTGTTGATTTTGTTTGCTCTGCGGCTGCAAGGTATTTCAATATTTTGACATGACTAATGATCAAACTTATTGACAAATATGATTGAGGTTTCAGTATATATTTATATGTATGAAAGTTTATGAATTCAGGTAATGTGGTGCGATAAGTCCTAGCTAAAGCGATGCAATCACTGCAGTCAGACCAATATGCCTCAAGTCTGTTTCATAGATTAAAAGCAAACGGTGTAATTATAATTTCAGAGACTTTAATATAGATTTGTGTATATTGTGTACTTTAATATAGATCTGGTTACAGCCAGTTATTTATAAAAAAAAAGTTTGAGAAATGGCTCATGACTGAATGTTCATGACTGAATGTTCATGACTGAATATTCTTACAGATGCTTTATGCTCAATGAATACAATCCAACAATTTGTTTACAATTTTTTTCGGCCCACTTCTATTGTATTTGGCTTCAACAGACATCAAAAGCATTCCAAGGATTCAATTTCTCAATTTATATTAGCTGATCACGTTTGTCTAACTAGCTGCACAACTATATCAAATAAATAAATAAATAAATATTTCCATATGGTATTAAAAATTGTATTTGTCATATTGCTTCATAACTTTTGCTGCTGCTGATTTTCTATTTGCCAAACCTCTTACATTCCGCGCTAAAACTTATTGCGATTTGCTAAAGATATTTACATTAAGCTAATACTTCAAAGCTTAATATAAGACGTGATTGTTGTTTATTCAGCAGTTGCCAAATGCAAAACTCATAAAACCAGCAGTAAAGGACTATTAAAAACCAGATAACATAAAATATGCTGCTAACAGAAAAGGGGTAAAAAAAAATAAAATAAAAACTTTGTGTAAAACATGTCACAAAAAAAAAGAAAGCAAAGGAAAAGCAAGTGAAAAAAGAAAAACTAGCACAACAGCATCGCCTTCAAGTATGCAACACAATTACAAATACGCCAAGGGGTGAAGCACACCCCTTTAGTGCAAGCGAGTTGATGAAGTCAGTGAAGTCTTTGCGAGTTACAGTCGAACAGTCAAAAAAATAAAAACAAAAAAAAAAAAAAAATTCTCGTAACTAGACTTTCACTTTATTATGCATGAAAAAAAGTGAAAAGCTACAAAAAGCAGCTTGGCATTGTTAAAATGGCTAGCAAAATGCTGAATAGAGGGAGAGGTTGGGTTATTTGGAGCGGGCGGGCAAAATTAAATGAAATTAAATGCAACCAGCAGCCAGCAACTCAACGAAGTGCATTCAAAAGCAGTCAACGTTTTATTTAAATGAAAATTCTCTTATAGAATTTGGTGTTTATGTTGTTGCTGTTCTTTCTATTCAAAGTAAACTTTCAATACACAGGCACCTTTAATAAATTTTCATTTACCAGAATATAAGTAAATTGGAGCTGCGAGAAATTCATATAATTTTTATAAATAGGCAAAACTAAATGCGCGCCAATTTGTTTCTATTAAAGATAGCGCCTACAAATGGACAATCATTTATCATTCGCCGGCTTCACCTGAGCCACCACAGGCAATGGCATTAAATTTAGTAACACTATACAAAACAACAAGCATGTTGCTACGTGACCACTTGCTACAACGAAGACTGTACACTCTGCAAAACTTACAGTTGACAAATAAGTTATTATTTTTAAGCTGCTTGCTACGAGGAATGCGCTACAGATTGTGCAGTTATGTTTATTTATGCATTCGATAATTTGATAAATATTGATATAAATTATCGATTTAAGCATTTGTTTATTGATTTATTAATTTTGATCGAACTTACTTATTATACAGCAAATTACAAGCTAACCATTTCATGAGATGAGCGTGTGATGCTGGTAAAAAATATTAATAATTAAAATGAGTCAATAAATAAAATATTATTATATTTCTGAAATACATTGTAGAATGTTGGATGTAATTCGATAGAGAGAAGACAGAGAGTTTCAAGCATTCTACATTCAAATCTACACGTATCATTGATAGTAATTCAGATGATCCTCAAAGTTTTGTACTGACATGAAAAATCTTGATTCAAGTTCAATATTATTTCAAGTTTTCAATATTAAAAACGAACATTTATGATTATTCTTATCTGCAACATGAAACTCTGTAAATTTGAAACTATGACCTTAAATTTCATGAAAATTTACTATTATTTTAATCGTTAATTTTCTTCACTTTCATTCCTTTTGTACACTTTAATAGTCCTGTAAGAAGGCACCAATTAAATCATAGAACCAGTTTTCTCAGCTTTTTTTATTTTTTATTTATTATTTTTTTTGGGCAAGATCAACATACAAATCGGATTTTTTTTAGATGTTTTAAAAATTTTAAAATTGATATATTTTACCATTATTAAAATTGTTTTACTTAATTCAACAATTAATTTTTTATTTTTATTTTTTTTTTTTTTTTTTTTTTTTTGTTTGGCATTTGGTTCTCTTGGTTCAAAAATGTTAGCCAACATTCATATGCGAGGCTAAAAATCAAAGCTAAATTTAAAGATTTTAAATTTTTCTTCTGGACTTTAATAATAATTTCTTTGTTTTGCTTATGAGATTGGCGAAAAGCTTGGGAGGATCAATGTTCTCTACTTTACTGTGCTGCGCTGTGTACAAATATTTTTTAGGTTTTTTAATATGGGCTGGAGGTGAATTATATTGATGTGCCTTAGCCTGAGGCGTGTGAATTTCAAGTAAAAAAAAAAAAAAGCGATTTTAATTTTATGGCTCATGTGATTAGGTTTGTCTTTCTCGAAAATGATTGAGCATTAATTATTATGTACCAGCTTGTGGAATTTCCAAGTTTATTTTTTGTTTTTTATTTGTTTATTTTATATCCCTGGCACTTAATTTTGTTGTAGCAGTTAGCGGTAAAGACTATTAAAATTAGAATTTTGTAAAGAAGATTTAAGAAGATTTAAGATTATTTATATTGCTTATTGAGTCTTACGAACATAGAAATTAAATGTAAATTAGAAATATTTGAAAAGCTGATTAGCAGTAGATAACGTATTAACAGGCTACAGCAGCTGTCAGCCTTATCATTGATCTGAGCATACCTGAAACTTAAGCGTAGAGCATGATAAGAGTTACACATGTGTTCCATTGCTTCCTGCTGCTTTTATAGGCCCTGTCATCAGCGATGGGCAATTTGAAGTCATCACTCAGTGCTGACAAACAAGCTAGTAGAGGGTTGTTGGTGGGGGGTAGGACAGGTGGCAGCAGCAACGTTGCCCACGAGCCGGCAAGTCAGCAGGTCTATAACATAACTCACAAAAACACATCAATTATGCTGGGTGCTACTTACACACACTCACACACATGCACGACACACATATGAAGGCTTCATACATGTGTCTACCTGTGGGAGTACAACTGTCTGCCTGTCTGCACTGTCTGCGTGTGCTCGGTCCAGTTTATTAATGACACTTAAACTGTTTAAGCTGCGTTCGAGTTGAAATCCCCCCCGGTGTTCCTCCCGCACCGTTCAAGCCATCCAAGTGGCGTTTCAAGTGCTTTAAGCTCGCGCATTTTGTGAGTAATGTGCTGCTGTCAGATTTGACCAACAATGGACGGGCATAAGTCAAGCATCAGAAACTGGCCATGCTATGGCCCTTGTACACCAAAGCCGTCATTGCTGGCCAACATATGCGTATGTGGTACTTGGCCATGGAAGTCATGCTCTGGTATTACATGGCAGCAATTGCAGCTGTCACTTTGTGTTTGCCCCATTGAAAGTGTTTTGACATGAGGACAGACGTTCGGCTTATGATTGGAAATTGCACTGCTCTAGTTTTTGCTGCAAGCTCAGAGCCAGAGTGAGTAATTGGAAATGAAAATTGAAACTACTATCGAATACGATGGCATATTGTTACATTTAGGTAAAAATTGCCCGCGATTGCCCACTGTGTATCTCTATATTGTGGCGCAGTTGTTGGCGACCTTTGAAATTATTTTTAACTAGAAATTAATATGGCTAAGCCAAGGCATTGTTTATAAGTCTGCAGCTATTCGATTCAAGCTATTAATTTCATTCAAGTTGGCATCGCACATTTTCATAACTTGTTGAGTATCCACCAGGTAAACTATAGCCTCTTCTAGCTGCCTCCAACATCTGCTACTGGCCAAGCATCTTAGGTGTGCAACTGACCGTTTGAAGCTCCAGTTACTGTTTTCACTTATTCAATTTAGAGTCAGAAATTTTCATAACTAGTTAAGTGTCCGGCTCTTAGCTACCTTCAATATCTACAATCTATTCATAATAGTGTTCAATTAAATTAAGATAAATTCCATAATTGAACTAATTAACTTTCAGATTTCCTTGATTTATTCGTCTGATTAACCCAACGGATTACTTCATAGTTTATGATGACAATTGGACAATAATGTAATTGTGCAGCATTTCCGCAGTTTACCAGTTAGTAATATTTCATTTTCCTCTCGGCCAATTCAATTATTATAGACTTAGGTTGCTTGATAAAACTTGATTAGCGTCCATTTGGTCGCTCGCATCTGCTGTCTATTCCTCAAGGAGTCGAAAGTGCTACTTTGTGTTGTTTTATACTACATGCAACATGCACTATTTTTGCAGCTATAAAAACTACCCTCGCAATTTATCGGGCATGCTACCGCTAGCAGAAAGTTGTACAATGGAAAACACTTAAAATCGAACAGCTATTAAACTTAAATCGGCATCTTTCGAAAACAAAACGCCGTTCACTTTAATTGCTATTGCTGCTCCGTCTAAAAACAATGCCCGCACACAACCACACTCACACTCACACTCCCACACATGCACATTGGCTGCTGCTCTGCCCACCCAGCCTCCTTAAAAGTATGCAATAAATTTTATGCCTATCCTGCTGCTGCTGCCGCTGCTGCTGCTGCTGCTGTCGGAAGTATGCCAAATCGCAGGGAAAGCAGCTCAACTGAACTTAGCTCTCAGCTCAACTCATCCATTTAGCCAGCAGAAACCCGCAACGTATGAATGACTTTCATTACGATTTTGATGTAAAATGCTTTAGCATCAGATGCTGTCAATGTTGCTGTTGCTATTGTTCTTGCCTAGCATTGTTTGTTTGATAGCCAGCAACAATAACAATAACAGCAACAACTACATATAAATTCGCATGCACATATGTATGTTTGTGCGAGCATATAGTAGTCGGTATGCTTATCTATTGTTATGTAATCAATAGCATCGCTTGGCACGGCACTGAATTGATGCGCTCCAGCAGCAGCAGCAGCAAAAGCAACAACAACAGTATGTGACTGAGGCTACAACAATACGATTGAGGCAGTACGAAAATTAGAGGCAAAACAGCAGCAAAATCGGTAGATGTTACCCGGAGATACCCATCAAGTTTGCATGTTTCCATGCAGTTCGCAGTGAAAGTAGCAAAAGTTCATTGAAAATAAATGATCAAATTATTTTGATTTGATGTTTGCTTTGATTGCTTTTTCAACTGCTTCACAGCAGCAGCAGCAACAGCAACAGCATCAGCATATAAACAACAAATGATATGGAGGTTGTGGCAAAAATTGTTGCAAATGACAGACACACATGGAAATACGCAAAACACATGCAAGACTTTTATACATGCATGTTAATGCTCTTCACAAACGAAACCAGAGCGAGAACTACGGAAATTGAGTAGTTTTAGCAGGCTCGAGTTCGCATCGGATTTTTATTTGATAGACCCAAGCTAACAACATCCAAGCCAGATAGTGGAGCACAAATATTATGACACGAATAACTTAAAATCCGCTCCGCAATGTGGCGAAGCTCTACGATACTGGATTAAGGTTCACAGCTATACATTTCTGCGAAAACCAGTTTTTCTGCCTTCCCAAGTTTGGAATTCGCTTTTCTACTTTCATACAGAGTCAAAGGCTACATGCTGATATACATTATTTGGGCAGTCAGCTGATAATCAGCTGTTCACACACCTATCAACCTAGACACCGCTTCTCAAGGTTTTATGCTCTTTAAGTTATGCCTTAAACATGTCCCAACAGGTTGGTACTGGTCGCATACTGATTTGTTTTCCATTGAAGTTGAGCAGTTTAAGCAGGCTTGAGGTCGCATCGGATTTTTATTTGATAGACCAAGCTAACAACAAATATTTATATACAACATACCCGACATCTGAGCTAGATAATAGAGCACAAATATTATGAATAACTAAATAACTGAACATCAGCTCAACGTTGTGGCGAAGTTGTACGATACTGGATTAAGGTTCACAGCGAAAACCAGTTCTTCTATCTTCCCAAGTTTGGAATTCGCTTTTCTGCTTTCATATAGAGTCCAAGGCTACATGCTGATATACACTATTTGGGCAATCAGCTAATGCTGGACATCGCTTCTCACGGCTTTAAGCTCTTTAAGTTATGCCTTAAACATGTCCCAACAGTTTGGTACTGGCCATATACCAGTTGGCTTTCCATTTCACCTATCGTATCTTTCTAAGCAAATTTAACTAGTTGTTAAGCTTTATAAATATAAATATTCTATAAATTTTAGATTAAATAGAGATGAAATGGTTTTAACTCTGTTAACCTAAAGCGTATTTAAACTGTGTCATATGACATGGAACTTTCATTTTTCTTGCACAATTTTATTTTTGGTTGACTGATTTGTCTTGTCATTTAATTTCATGGCCAGTGAGCTTTGTGTGGCAATGCAAAGAGCATTTGCATTGTCTGACCAAATGCGGCAAATTGATTTGAGTGTATGGCAAATGCAGCTGTGCACTGATAAGTGAGATCAATTTGTCGCCAGGCCGGCCAGCAGCAAGCACATGAAATATTTTCTATTTGACCAGAGATTTGCGGTCAAAAGCAAGCAGGTTTGCAAGCCACGTGCTGTCGACAATATTGGCTTAAATATTTTTGAATTGCATAAATGGCAAATGCAGAAAATTTCCAATGGTCGACCAGTTCCTATTATTATTATTGTTTTTTATTTAAAACAAAATTCAAATTGTAGAGAAAGTCAGTCAAACAAAAACTAAAATTAAATTCGCATTACAGTTTCTTTCCAGCGTTTCTAGCCAGGGCTGTTAACCATGGCTCCTATAACAAAAGTCCACGCATAACTCATTTGCTAAGAATCCAAAAAGTTACCCCGAGCTTAGCTTGAGTGGTACAACAAGTAGCTCGGCCCACTCTTTGCAGGTCACTAACCTAGTCAAAGCACATCAAAGCCAAAAGAAATCAGCTTTTAAGCGGTTGCTCGGCGAAATATCGTAGCTAAATCCGAGTAATAAAGTCCTGTTATATCGGGCCATACTCGAGCCCAAATGGACTCTTGGGTTTCAATATTGAATTCCTGCAAAAATTTCAAAAAATAACTTTGCGAAGATTTGCCAGTGCCACGGATGAAGTAAGACGTTTTCGTCAGAAGCCCCATAATGGGCTGGATCGGCACTCCAAATACCTGGCCATAAACCTGCTTGATAATAGCCAGCACGGCCATCAGAAGAGATACCAGCTTGCTTTGCCTTTTTGGCCACCTAAAGAGTGGTAGTAAAGCCACCCTCAGTAATCCTTCTATATAATAGAATTTATTGAAGATCCGTAATGAGGATAGAAAAAATAAATAGAAAAACTTACAACTTGTTGATATGAAAATTAAAAAAAGAAATACTTTTCCGTTATCTATCCCAGGGAGGACATGAATATATTATAAAATATATATATATATCCAATAAAATAACATTTGCTTATAAAGAAATCTTCAAACAACTGGCACTACAATGGATTTGAGCCCGCTCACCATCGTACTTCCACTCAGATAATATATGCATACCTCCAAAACGTTCCACAATATCATGAACGCGTTTAGTTGGCTGGGACCCCGTGCATGGAGTTCTTTATATATATATATATATATATATATATATATATATATATATATTTATATATAAATTTAAATATATTCAAGTTAAATTTAAATTTAAGTTTAATATTTGTGCTTTATAGATCAATTGCATTTAACGAATATTGAAATAAGAGTTTAAATATCAATTTGGTTTCAGTTATTTTGTTTTTGTTAAAATGCTCAACTAAATTTTGCTCCAGTCGTTCGACTTCAATAAATAATTCCTTACAAGTAATCAAATGGCATATATAAAGCATATGCAAATTCTTAATACTCTTTTTAAGCTGCTTGAAAATATAGAAAATTTTAATTTAAATATGAAATGATTTGCATAATGAAAGACCGACTCCTGCTTAGTATAAGGGGCAACCATGAGGCCAAGGGGTTGGGGGGCTATTCTACATAGTACGTAAGCATATACCAATAACGTAGCACTAACTACTTAGCTGAGATTAGAGCTGTACTCGTATTTCAGCCCAGCAGCAAACTACTCTCCTTTTAATATACTTATTTGGCTTAGTAAAAAGCTGCATATTTCTTATGCCAAGCCATTTGTTATGGGTATTATGTGTGCATGTATGTGTGTGTGTGTGTGTGTGTGTGTGTGTGTGTGTGTGTGTTAAGGCGTGTGTTTTTTGTTTTTCATGTGAGTGCAAATCCAAAACTAAACTGCACGCTGCAGGTTGCCAACTTGTTGTAACTCACTGCTGTGGCATTACTGCTGCTCCCGTTGCTGTTGCCGTCGCTGTTGCTATTGTTGGTAAGTCGAACAACAGCAGCAACAGCAACAACAATAGCAACACCAGCAAAAGTGGCAACAATTACGCAGTGCGCCGACCGCATGCTGAGTGACTTACACAGCAGCAGCAGTACGAACAGCAGCGAGCAGTGCTGAGCAATGAATGACTGCTGTTGGCAAACGGCAAAAACAACTTGGCCAACAATGCACACACACACACACATGCATATACATATGTGCGCCTCTACTCTTGTACATAGACATGAGCGCCATGCCAGCCAGCATTGCCATTGGCAGGAGCAGCTGCATGAAAAGTTGTTTGGCGTTTCACTTTTAATAAACACATTAAGCACTTAATTGCATACTTGAATGTAGTGGGTGTATGTGTGTGTGTATGAGGCTCCATGTGAGTGAGTGTGTGTGCGCACATGGTAAGCACTCGCATGTGAGTGTTGATGCGCCAACATTTTATTATGGCCACACTGACAGGCGGCAGCTCGCACAACAGTTGCAATTGGCGTGCTACCAAGAAGTCTACAATATTGCAAATCAGCCACTGGTTTATGCATTAAAAATTTATTCATAGTACACACATTGAATGCACTCACTGTGCGGCAGGTTTGAGTAATTGATTGCCACTGATTGCATCAGCTGTGCCAGCCACATAAACACACACACTGCCAAGCAGCTGCATAGGTACACCATGTTTGCTGCCAAGAATTTAGAATTCACCGAAAAATACTTTTCCTACTTTTCACACATTTTCCTACATTTTGAGCAAAACTGTTAACCAAATTCGAATACAATATCTTGTAATATTATTTTATATTTCTTGTAAATATATGTGATTAGAATTTGTCCTCCAGCTTTGCTTTAAATATATTAATTGAAAACTGAAAAATAAATATTTTATTATTTTGTTTACGGCCACAAGCGGCTCAGTGTAGAAACGCTCTAGAGTCGTAGTCTCCAGGGTTTTCAAATATCGTAGAGCCTGAAACGAAGAAAAAATTGTTAAAAGCCAAACCAAAGTCTGAACTGGAACAAATAAAATATGAATCAGATTCGGTTCTAGAACATGCAAAAATATTAAAAAATAATATAATATTTATTAATTTTCTCTCACTTCGGCACTTAGCCTGTGACACCAAACATTCTTCTTGAACAAATCTTGCAAATGCTTTGAATTTTTCTTAGCCTAGCTTCGAATCTGATCCTGGGAAAATAAATCACTAAAAGCACTCTATGAATCTGAATCAAGTTTGTTCTATTTAAATAGCAGTCCAGAATTTTTATAGACAAATTTATACAAATTTATATTTAAACAAAGAGATTACGTAATACTATGTTCGACATAGATGCCATTCCACTCTATGCAGATGATGAGACGGGGTATCAATTTTTTGTCTTCCCCGAAGTAGTTTTTCGCCATACTCTTCTCCATCTCCTGCTTTACCTTCTAGTCGATTAAAAGCTTTTTTCATCCATTCAGGAAACTAAGGCGACAATAATCTAGATATACAAAGTCAGTAGAATACGTGGATTGGTTCAGAATATCTCATTTGCTGCGTTGGACGTGTGTGGACTGCCATTATCATATAGCCGGCCAACTCCTTTCTCTTGTTCTAAACCGCGCTAGTTGATTTTTTGCAGAGTCGATTGTCTCCGCTTGAGGCAGATATTCGATTAAAATTATGCCTCGATAGTTCCAAAGTGCGGATATTATGATTTTCTTGGCTGAAAGCTTCATTTTAAACTTTGGTGGATGGTGAAGCGGTGTGACGACATTGCTAAGATTGTTTTTGACTGTTGATTTTAGGTGTGAACTGTGCTACCCAAGTTACATCGGCAGTGGCAATGGAGCCGAACACAATCTCCACGGAGTTTCCAGTGGATTTCTTACTTACTTATTTCCTACTTAGCGAGAGGCTGGATTGATATTCTTCACGAGACGTATTGTTGCGTCGACCGTCAAAGGGAGGAGACAAAGGGAGAGAGGCCTGGCTACACTGCCTCCTACAGTGCGGGGTTTTATTTATTACTGCAACCACATAAATAAAGTTTTAGTTAGTGTACTTATTCAGTTGCTCAGCATTGTGTTTATATTGCTATGAGTAAACGCTCGTTCTTAACAGCTGCGGCTAAACACTGTGTGTAAACAATGAAAATTACCACTCAAGTGGTTAATGTGCTGGATTGTGCGCCCCTTCAAGTACGTCCATCGCCAGTCACACCCCACACCCCACACCCCACACCCCACACCCCACACCCCACACCCGCACTATATATTACTTAGTGCGATACAACGACTTGCGGTACCATAAAAGTACCCTTACTATGCGGCACTTGGCTCACTTGTTGTGACTCGTTTGAATTGTCTTGCATTGCGTGCTTGTAAATTGTTTTTAATATTTACCCTGTAATTAGCTAGTTAGCACATGGAAGTGTCGGCGACAAAAGGGTGCTTAAATTTACAGCGAACGCTCGAATTAAGTGTGTCTAGGCAGGCGAACGTCATGAAACAGAAGGAAATAATATGAGCGAAAGATAAGCAAAGCATTTACGTCTGCTGAATGCATTACAATTGTAGAGTCCACTGTACAGTATGATTTGCATAAAGCAGACAAACTAAATAATGCACATACTGCGGAGGGAATCCATTTCGCTCAGATGTAAATTGTAGCTCGAGTAATCTACAAATGTGTTAATATTTCAGAGTTAGTCCCAACAACAACAACAAGATACTCTACACAAGACGTATGCGAAAAATAAATGCTATATTTCAACGCCCCAAGCAGGTAGCTAACATGGAAATATCTATTTACAATGATTGTCAATCAAGTTTTAGCCGTTTCCTCGCTAGACTAGCTCGACTGAATATTTTTATTTTCAGTGTACACTTTTTGCCGCCTTCATTCGTTCAACAAAATTAATTATTCTCGGACAATTATTTGTACGATTTATTTATGTGTTTACAAATAGGAACTTTCAACTCAATCTGCATTCCATTGGAAGGCGACCCAACAGATACAGTGAAAGGCTTAGGCGATACTACAATAAAATCACTAAAGGCCTGCTACCCACCGGCCTCAAGGCGAATAAAGCGACCAAGGTGTGCTAAGAAGCTTGACCAGCCATAAGATCCTTCGCCTTCCAGCCATCCTCTATCCGCATTCCATTGGAAGGCGACCCAACAGATACTGTGAAAGGCTTAGGCGACACTACAATAATCTTGCTAGAGGTCTGCTTCCCACCGGCCTCAAGGCGAATAAAGCGACCAAGGTGTGCTAAGAAGCTTGACCAGCCATGAGATCCCCCCTTTCAGCCATCCTCTACCTGAATTCCATTGGAAGGCGACCCAACAGATACAGTGAAAGGTTTAAAGGTTTAAACTTGCTAGAGGACTGCTACCCACCGGCCTCAAGGCGAATAAAGCGACCAATGTGTGCCAAGTCGCTTGACCAGCCATGAGATCTTTCTCTTTCCAGCTATCCTATTAGTTCTAGCGCGATCTAGGCTTGGTCAGCTCCCCTGGCTGATTTTTGTACTTGAGCTTTGAATGTAAATCGGTTTTCATATACTATTTGCAGTTATCTTTAATTTTTTTTTTTATCATATTCCGCTTTGCTTTGGAGTTATCCATTTCGTGATTATTAACAAAGTATAACAATTTCTACGCTGTTATACAAATTTTTACACTGGTAAAAAAAAAAAAAAACGAATCACAAACCAAAATTTTAAATTTCACCTCACGATTTTATTGTACTTGACATTTTCAGTACGAATTTCGGCTAAAAATCTTGAACCTAGAAAAAAGATAGGCTTGATTCCGAAGTTAAAAATTAAAATATGAAAAGGAAAATATATTCAATTCTGTTGAAATGGAATGAGCCAAAGGCACAACTGGAACACATAAAATATGAATCAGATTCGGGTCTAGAACATGTAAAAAGTTAAAAGCTAAAAAATAAAACTATGAAATTAAGCAGAAAATCTCTTCAATTCTGTTAAAATGGAATGAGTCCATTAGCATAAATTGCACCAAAGGCAATCATAATGGTGAAAATAACACCAAATAAAATTAGAATATGTCAATCTTGAAAACAAAATAGTCGCTAGTTTTAATATTTTAATAATAAAATACAATATTGTCAGCTGTAGTTTGCCCGAAGATGGTTGCCATCGAGCTGTCGAAATATAACGGTTAAAACAAACATTATTTCATCCCAAGACCTCAAGCTGGTTAAAAAATGAAAAACGAAGGAACCCTCGGTAGCCTAGGGTTCTGCCATTCGACAAAGGGGTGTCGCTAGTCGCTAGTGAACTTCGGAGATTCATTTCACTCGAGCTGAATTATGAACAAAATTGGCAGCATTTCGACTCAAGTTCAACTAACATAAATTTCAAGCTGCATTAAGTTTGAAATTGATTAAGTTTTGTCATGCTTGGGGATCCTAGCCTAGTTTTTGTCTATAGCTTGTATCAGCTTGAGCTCAAATGGTTAGCATGTGCGCCAATGTTGCCAACTGCCCATCCCACAGGCTGTTTGCTAGCCACAACAACGGCCACGGCACCGACTCCGCGAGTTACCTATGCTCCAATAGAGTATTCACACGCCTGCATTTAGTCTAGAAGCGCATTTGGCCGCATTCAACAAGAGCTACATCACTTAAACAGACAGGAGACAGCATAAATGCCTTACCAAAAATAAGTACAAATAGCTCATAGCCTAAATGGCAAGAAGCAAAGCTATTCTCGATCTACAGAATGACAGGCAAGCCGTTTTGGCAACACAAAAATAAGCTGCGCTTCAGCCAAGCTAAGCTGTTCGCAGGAAAACAAGTTGATTCGTGTGAAAAGCTTTGGCTACATATTTTCGCCTGTTGACATGCTTGAAAATAACTCAGTCTCAGCTTACGTTACCGAAACCACAAATCGAACGCAGTCAATCAACTAAAAGCGAGTAATATAATTCGTGGCTGTATCCAGCTTAAAATTCGTTTGCGTTCATGCGATTGCTGTGCTCTTTCATGCCAGCATCTAAAAATTATTGCAGCCAGACGGACAGGCGGTCGGCGGCTGGCGGCTGACGGCTGGCGGCCGGCAGCCACTCATCAATGGAATGAATGAATACTGCAAGTGAAAAATGCTCGCTGCTGTTCAAATATTATGCCAATGGAAATATTTACACTTTTCACTTTGCCATTTTTTGCCGTCGGTGTTTTTTTTTTTTCTTCTACATTTTACATTCTCTATTCGACTTTCAATTTTTCGTCTATTTGCCACTCGGTGCGGTACACAACTAGCAGCGTTACAGCAGCGTAAAGCAGCGAACGGTTCGTTTGATGCAGCGTCGAAATGAAATTCGCAAATATTTTTCACCTTGATGTGTTTTGTGAAAAATATTTTTTCCAAATGATTTGTTTATTTATGTATTTACTTTTTATCTGTTTGAGAATATTTTGTTGCGTTTTGTGTTGTGCGCGCAGCAACCAACCAATTGACTGCTGGTTGTGTGTGCGCCACTGCCGCGCCTCCCCAGCCCAATAAGAAAGCCTGTCAGCTAGTCAGCTAGTCAGCTAGTCAGCCAGTCGGCACTCACTGTAATTGTATTTGCCTTTTGCTTTTTGCGTTTCCTGCGCCAGGGAACTCAATAAATAAACAGCATGCGGAATAAAGCGAGCACAGCAGCGAATTGATTAAATCAAATAAAACTGAATGCAAATAAAGAAATTCTTCAACGTAATAATATTTGAATTATAGTTAGCTTTGCTGTGTGCCGTAAACAGATTGACTAGGCAAATGTGCTAGTTTGCTAAGCGAATTATTTTCCAATATTTCTTAATATACCTAAATGTAATCCCGCTCTATACAGATGGAGAATCGGCTCGGCTTGGCTTACTCTAGCGATACTCTAGACAAAACCGTTGTTGCCAATAACTTAAAACACACTTGAATAGATATTGTACATAAAATAAGATAGTATTGAAATATTAGATATACAGAAATAAATAAAATACAAATTGTTTTGTTCCAAAATTTTTTTATTTAAGCCGCTGCGAAATATCAAACTAATATTGTCTCTATCTCTGTCATGCAGCAGCAGCATGCCTAGACGGACACTTCAGTTATTAGCTTCGGCTCGGCGTAATTATTTTTTATAAACAATAAAATGATCTCCCTGCCTCGCATTGACCCTGGCAGCCCTCGACAATATCATAAGGTTCACATCTCTCGACCTCAGCCAATTAGAGTACAATTAAGAAATTACCACTGACTCACGCAGTGAGTCACAGGCTATTAACACCTATGCCCGCACTTTGTCCTGCATCCTTGCCTGCACGCTTACATGTGCGCGCTGCTCATCAAGTAAATTGCTTGTAACCTTAATGAGTGCCGTAATTTTGACCTTTTGTGAGGCGAAAGCTTGCTGCATTGCACCGCACCGCATCGCACAAGTGATAGAGAATGCTAACCGCTCCAAGCTGGCAAAGGGTAACCATAGTGACTTGTTGCACTTTAGTCGAGAGTCAGAGTCAACAGAGTGGGCGGGCGGCCGTCGCAGCAAGCGGGCCATTGAACAAGGCATTAATTGTTAAAGGCAATGTCAGCGCCATTGGCGACCTCTTTTCAATTTGGCGCTCTGACTTTTAACTAGGCAAAGCATGCCTGTGTGTGTGTGTGTGTGTATGTTATCTATGTATGCCTGCGCTTTGGCTTCAAACACATAATTTGGATAATTTCAAATGGCATGCAGCGCTTTGCCACTCGCTACGTTGCCAGCCACACACTCCTACATGGCTCAGGCTGTAGCTTAGGCATTCGTGTGTGTTTCTATGTGTGTGTGTGTGTGAGTCAGCGCTAAACTTTTTGTCTGTGGTAGATTTATGAGGTTTTCATAGTTTGTTTCTTTTTTTTTCTTTTTTTTTTTTATTTGTTCCCGTTTAGTTTGCTGTGCAAAATTGTCGATGCTGCATATTTGGGTTTTTATCTGCGGTCTATCATTCGAGCTGTGGCAACACCCAAATTCTATATGTATGAGTGTCTCTCTGCGTGTGTAACGCAAAATATGTTTGCCTGTATGTGGTTTATTAATATTTTTTGGCAATGTCTGCTAGCTTTGACTAGCAAAAGTTTATAGACATTTTGCGGTTTTGCAGTATTGTCTGCTTTACTATATTTTTATTTTTTTTTTTATTTTTTTTGTTGTTGGCTTTTGAGAAAATACATTTTGAAAATAGAAAACCAAATATATTACTAATCACTTTTGCGAAGCCGAAACTCGTATATAAACTTTACTACACAGATAAATATGTGTTTTTAGCAAGATTTATTGTTGAACTCATTTATATGCATGTGTGTGGGGCGGCCAAAGCAGGCCAAGCTTAGCTAAATAATTCCTAATAATCAAAAAACTGCCAATCATTTTGCCATTTCTACTAATGGTGCAGCAGCGAGAGTGGTTCTAGCATTGGTCGAGCAGACAACTTTTGATATTTGTTTGCAGTTGTTTCTATGCGATAGCTGAACTCCAACAACTCCAACTCCAACGGTTCAGCTATATCGGGAAATATGTTTAAATTTCCTTTCTTACCATCCTCGCAGGCGCTCTGTCAACATGAAGCCGACCCTTAGCAGCAACGTTGGTTTTTGTGTTGTTCTCTTGCAGGTTCACTACATGCGCTGTCAACCTTTTTTAAACTAGCTGCAACAACAACTCCAGCTACAATGCTAACAGCTTGTTATACAAAAATTTGCTCTCAATTATAATTTAAACAAAGGCATTAAAATTTCATATATTAAGTCAAAAACTTTTGCAAGCTGACTTCTCAAAACTGCTTGCCTGCATGTGAGAGTTGTATGTGTGTGTGTGTGTGTCGTGAGGGGGTTCAATGTTCAAGCGTGGCAAGAATAACAAGAACAACTGCATATATAGTACTACTTATATAGTATATCCGTTCATGTTGTGTTACAAAAAGTTAAATATGTTTTTGCACTTGAACGAAAATTCTACCAAGCAAACGCCTGAAACGGCATTTCCTTTGAGACGTTTGTACCCTTATCTGTGTGTGTGTGTGTGTGTGTGTGTATGTGTGCATGTGTGCATGTGTGCATTACTATGTGCCTGCAACATGTAATGGTATTAACTGCAACTTTGTGTGTCTATGTGCAGCTAAAAGTTTTGTCGTTTTCCGCTTTTCTTCATACAATATTTAAGCAACACACACACACAAAGTGCAACAGTTTCTGCCAAGCGAAAATTCTACCAAAAACAGCGAATTGCAATTTTAAATGACCAGAAAATTATCTAAAGAAAAAAGTAAACAACATTTAAGCTGGCTGCCTTTCGGTTTCATACACAGTCCAAGACAAGCGCAGGAACGTGTGAATATGCTGCAATGTCATAAAAGATAAACTCAGAATTGATAAAAGTATTTTTGGTAAAAACTTTTCAAAACTTATTGGCTGCCATTGCAATAACGTCATAACGCCATTGCAGTAACGTAAGCAAGCCGAAAGGTAGCTTTCCGATACACAATTAAATAAAAAGGTACAAGAAAATACTAGCATTATAATTATTAGCTAAGCAATTTGGCTCATACACTAGATGCAGAATGATTGAAGCACATAAAGTTGATCAGGATATCAGTCATGCAATTCGCAAAAGGATATGACAAATGCTATCGGGTGCTTCAATTATTTGTCACCAATTTAAGTTACACGATTCACTACTATATATATATATATAGTAGCGTAAATTTGCTTACCTACGTACGATTTGGTTTATCCTACCGGCCATTGAACATTTGTTCAATTCACCTGCAGGTTAATTTTTAATGGTTGATGTGGCATTTCCAATTCTGGAGTCTTCGATGATGAGTCTCTTTTTTTATCATAGAATTTTCTAATCAGACACAATGAAACTACAAGTGCAATATGAGGCTGCTCAATTGGTTTAATCAATAATGCTAGGGGTAGTATGTGGCGTCTTTTGCGTCTACACGTCGTTAAATTCTACGTCGTCCGATATTAACCGATGTGATTGCCGTCTGGTTACACACTGCCGTAGTTAGCTCGTCATGCGCGCTGACTGCTGCCGTCACTGCAGTCACGCGTAGCCTGTAGTCGTCGCTTTGTTGGACCCAAATGTGTATGCACATCCCACATATATATTTTATACATATTTATTTCTTTTGTATGAAAACTAATATTCAATAATAGCACAAAATCACGTTGCACGTACAGTAAGATTTGACTGCTCCAGACTCCTTTTTGTGGGTTTTCCTATATTTGAAGAATGCTCCAAACGAAACTCAATAAAGCCTGGGCTATGGTTTAAGATTTATGCGACAGGCTGGCTAACATTTGAAACGGCAGATATTTAAATGAGTCATTCCATATGGGCATTTTCGCAGAAAAGTCCCACATAACATACAAATTTGAATCATTAAAGACACTTCTTAGCCAGTATTAAAATTGTATGCAAATAATGAATACAGATCATATTTAATTTACTGTTACGGGGTGTGGCAACACTCGTAGCGGCAAAACATTTCGACCACCAGATGGCGTAAGCGGCAAGTCAAATGGAAAAGAAAAAAAGAAGAGTCGTGCAGAAAATGAAGACATGGCTGGATGACAATTAGCACAGGATTTTAAGTTGTTAATTATTTCGACTGTATATTGCATTATTCAAAGTTTAAATATAAAAGGACGTTTAAGGTGTTCAATAAGTTTAATCTGATTAGTACCAAAAAAAAAAAAAAAAAAAAATACTAAAAAACGTGTTGACCATGACGGCGGCAACTCGCCGCCACATTTTACAATAAAAAGCTAATCGATTACAAAGAGGAGGAGAAAATATCCTGGTTTTAGCAGAATTTTCTCTTTAATATTTACTATGTGAAACGTAATAATATATAAAATTAAATAAAATATATAAATAAATATAAAATTTTAATAAACATTAAAATTAAAACAATAAATTACAATAAAAAAAAATAAAAATAAAAAAAAAAAATACAAAGAAGGCAAGCTTTTCTCGAGTAACGGTGATTGCAGTCGCCTACACTTTAATGTCGAAAAAACTGCATTTGTTTTCACTTTGTCTTTCTAGTCGACGAGTAAAACTATGCAAATTTTCAAATAAATGCAACAACTTATAACTTAAAGCTTGACACAAAAACAAAACTAAAATAATAAATTATTAAAAATTTCTCTACCAACTAAAGTTGTTCACGTTCGCAATGGCAGTACTAAAAATTAAAAAAATTATATTTAATTTATATTTAGTTTGATTAAATTTAAAAAAATGTTTATATATATATATATATATATATATATTGTTTTTACTAAGTTTATAAGTACAATACCTAAATACAAAAACATGCATATTTAGGTATGGGAAAAAATACATATGCCATGTCACGTACACAATACTATTATCCTGTGCAAAAAAAAAAATGAAGGTAAACAATATATTGCAATCAATCCAAATCTTAAATAAAGTAATATTATTCTGAAATATTTTACTATTAGTGGAGCTCTAAATTGTTTGCATTTTTACTATATTTGTTAGCCACTTCCGATTTGGGCCACGTTGAAAGCATTTGTGTTTCTCTTCTTTTGGGTTCGAAGCCAAAAATAGGTCGGCTGGCTTCATTTATAACTTTGAATGTGTGAATGACAAAATGGGTATTTCAAATAAAAATAAATTATTTTATTACTATCCCAACTTTTATTATATAACTTTTAAAGGATAAAAAAAAATATAGTCTTATATTATAATAAATATTTTTTTTTACTTTTGATTGGCTAGCATTTATTGTACAGACTTTGTTTTAAAATCTATTTTTTTTTTATTATTTATGCAATTAGATTTTATGTTCATACATAGCTTTTATTATTATTCATTACTGTCTTGTCAATGTCAATAAAATCAAAGAACTAATTATTAGGTTAGAAGTATAGCATATGTGATTATTCCATCTCTAGTTGGAAGTAGACATAGACATAAGGAAACATATGTATGATACTAGCAATAAATATTATTTATTTATTGATATTTTGTAGCCTTGGATTAACCCTAAATGGCAATACTTATATTTGTAGCACAGCCATTGCGGCGAAAGCCTTCCGACTAATAATTTCGGTGTTACAACACGCTGAATACTCTTACAAAAAAAGCCAAGCAGACAAGACAGTAGACGTAGCAAGAAGATACAAAGATAAAAAGCTGACAAGCCGATATTAGTGTCAACTATGCGAAACCAATATATTTTTGGGACACAAACCTCCAGAATTATCCCTTAATAAAACTATTACACAATAATAAAATTAGGCCATGTGGACCTGGATAAATTTCATTGTCCGCATTAATTTATTGCAAGAAAGAACTTAATCCTAGTCTATAAATAAGTGAGCTTTATCGGCTTAAGCTAGCAATAATAAATAGCAATTCACTTCCTGAGTTTGCTATAGAATGTTTCAAAAACAAGACTTGGGACTAGAAATATTTTCTTAAACCAAACCGTGAATATGTTTATTTGTTGTTTTCAAGCCGACAAAGAGCAGACTACTGCCATAAGCATATACTAAGTTAAGCAAACGAAGAGTGGATCTTTTTTTTCAGAAATTTATGAATTACAACATTTTCATAAGAGCGCTAGCACAACCAAGTAATAATAATGTGCTCGAAAGTGATTACTAAGCAAAGCACATATCGTAATGCCTGCTTTTTTATGACTCTTAAGCAGTTTGCAGAGCTCACCTGGCGCATGGTGTTCACAGTCAAGCCACGTAAGCCAAACAAAGCAATACAAATGCAGAAACTCAAAAACAAAAGAAAAAACTTTTTCCATCATGTGGTAAATTTGTGTGGTGTTCGTTCGCATGCTTTTTGCCGCCGCCAGCGTAACCCTCTCTATAGTAGTTGCTCTGCCCTTTGCCATACGCGCGTAATAGACACTTAATTATCATTCGAAAAGCCAAAAGCAAACAAACAAACAGTAGCAGGGAAATCTGGCAATGCTAGCGAAGCTGCGCAAACTGGCAAAGAGGCGAGCAGGCAGCAGCAGTAACAAAGGAAATTATTGTACCATACGCACACTTGAAAGGTCCTACATAAACATTATTAGTAGCATACAGCTTGGGGCGATGCCGAGCTCAGTCTAATAAGCATGCACACACGCACACACATGCATACATACACTCAAACACATCTACATGTAAGCAGACATTGTGCAAGACTTACATGCAAAAAGCCACAATAGAAAAACTGCCTGGAATTTTACAAAAAGCTTGCAAAATTTTGCTTCTTTGCGCGCATTTTGCCTGCTTGGCATAAATATAAATATGTTACGCATACGCCATGGTGTACACTGTACACACTGCTTGCATTCTTATTATATGTACTTACGTTATGTATGCACGTAGAGGGTTGCCACACATTTTTCAATACCATGTGCGATCCTACAGTTAAGCCAAAAGTATATTCACCAATTTTCAGAACTATTGACGTCTAGTTTTGCGCTTTTAACTTGAAGTATTGACTGGCATTTGAACGCTCCCTTGAGAATTTCTTGGTGTTTCCTTAAACGCTCCTTGGCTGATCCTGTCCTTAATACTTAAGACTTTAAGTCTTATTTTTTTGTTGTCTTGCATAGACCTTTTAGGATCTTTGTTGTCCTTTCTTGAAGCTTTCGTAGTCTTTTCTTGCCCCTATTTGAATTCTTTTTTTCCGTTTTTTTGCCTTTGTGGACAGTTTCTAGCTGTTTCTTTTTTCTCAGCTCCTACTTGTTACCTTTTTTAACCAGTTTTCTTCTTAATAATTCTTGGCCCCATTCTGATTCCATCTTTGTCATTTCTTGGCTCTCTTGTAAATTTGCTTTCTTGTACTTTTTTTTTGTATCTCTCGACTATTGCTTGAGCTCTTTTTGGTTATTTCCTATTTTTCGCCATTACATGGCTCTTACTTAGTCCTATTTTGGTGCTTTTTCTGCCTCTCTGAGCCCGCTTTTGGCATTTTCTTAGACATTTTTTGACAATTTCTTAGACTGTCTTAAATCTTTAGTAGGACTTTTTCCAACTCTTTTTGTTAATTCTGCATTATTTTTGGCCTTTAGCTAAACTTTTTAAAAATTGTATTCTCGAAACACAAAATAAGCACCCTGTATACAGATACTATACGCGCTTGTGTTCTATTATAATAATCTGTGCAGACAAGTAAACTCCTTAAGAATGCCGCCTCCCATTCACTTGCCCACATTATTTTCTTTGTTTTTTGTTTTCATTTAATTCCTTGCTTTTTCCTTGCCTCTTGTCTGTAAATATTTTTAGCATCAATTGTTTCTCTTTCCGTTTTGTTCTCGTCTTGTCTTGTTGGTGGCATTTGGGCAAGCGTATAAATATTTTGTTATTATTGTTAGTGAGTTTGCGAAAAATTCCTAGAAAGTGTATTATAAATGAATAATATTCTCTCTGCTATGCACAATTATACAAGCATCGTACGACTTCTTGGCCCTATACTGTGTAGAAAATTTTAATAGGCTGTGAATTGGGCAAGAGAAATGTGGAGTTAAATTCGCATGTCTGCTAATTGACCGAACATATTTAAACAACATTAAATTGGAGCAATCCGAGCAGACAGCTATATGTAAAAAGAGCTGCCTGAAGTCGACCTCAGATGTCACTGACTGAGCTTCAATCTCATCGAATTTCGTTTATGGCTGCAGCTGAATTCTACCAATCTTTTACTTAGTTGAAACTCTTTTAACTAACTAAGTGTGGGTGCTGCAACCAAAGCTTCTGCTGGCCTCCCAGAAATGCATGTGTTTTAGTGGGCTGCGGCCTTGGTGGCCTGATGTTCAAATTAAATTATTTGTAGTTTATTAATTAAATTGTTAATTCTCTTAAAAATAAATATAAATCTTAGTTCAGTGTTGAATTTTTACGTAGTTTTTGTGCTTTGTTCCTTTATTGATACAACTATGTGTGACAGCAAGAAAATTGCATGACAACCATAAAATTTATTACCGAAATTGCCAAAGTTTTGCGTGTAGCCCCAGCCAGGCAGCCGACAGCAGGTACCGACCCCAGCAGAGTCAGCTTCTAGTTGTAACTGATAGGCGAAAGTCAGCAACTTTTGCACCCAACGTGTGAAAATCTGCGTACTCTGCGACATGTTGGCTTTCAACTTTGTAATTTGACATGATTTCCCCATGCCCCCATGTTGCACACCTCCAGTCTACTAAGTAGAATGCTACGTATATTGAGGCATAAAGACGCATGCATGTGTAAAATGTTGCAAGACGTGCTTTTGAGGCATATCGTAACACCAAAAAGGTTTATAAATTATAATTTAAATTGAGTGTCTGCATATGTGAGTCTGGTCTCAGTGTGTGTGTGTGTGTGTGTGTGTGTCACTTTAGTGTAATGGCTTATTTGTTGTAAACATACAAAATATGCACAAATGACTCACAAAACTTGCCAAGCAAAATAAAAAGATGAAGCTGCCACAAAGAAGGCCATTGACACAAAGTTGATGACTCCTGCGATGTCAAGGCGAAGCGGCTGCAAACAAACCCATTATCTGCACAGACATAAACAGCTTTAAGGACATAAACCCAAACTTCTATAATAAGCATAACATAACATTTTGTCATGTATGTATGTATGTATGTATGTAGTGGCACTACCACTACTGCCAGGCAAATACTTCCGCAGTTGAACTTTTCACAGCTGAAAATTGTTTACCACCGTGGATGCCGGCAGCTGATGACATCATCTCAGTGGCAGACCCTGCTCTGCGCGAGGGTGGTTCGTGTTTCAAAATTATGCATCATGTTGAACTTTCCCCTATAACGAAATCAATAACAATAACAGTTGGCCAATGGGGGGAGTGAAAGATGCAGTGCAGCCCGTTGAATTTGGCTGGCATAGAGCAGCGCGACAGACGCGTCGCCATTACCAACTCCAGACGGCCCGCCAAAGTGGCGCCAATATTTTTACCCAAAGCCTGACATATCAACATCTCCTACTGCTACTGCTCCTCCACCTCCTTCTCTGCACTGAAAAAAGAAGTGAGCAGAAAAAACCAGCGAACGACAAGTTTTTTTCCGGTTTGCTGTTTGTTGTTGTGGTTCCGTTTCACTTGACTGCTGAAATTTTGTTGGCTTTGATGCGCACCAAAATGATAGTTTTTCGCAGTTTGAAAACTCAACTTTTATGCAGACATGGCAAGCATTTTTGACTTGACTCCGCCTCACTGGGCTCGCTGCGAACTGGCCTGCTCTAGCGTGCCTTGACTTGAGTTGCATTGGCCACTCTGACTGCTTGTTGAGCGAGTGAACTGAGTGAAATGAGTAAAATGAGTGAAATGCGTAAAAAGTTTTCCATGCACATAAATTCAATTTATTTGCCAGACAAGCAGCGTATAAAACTCTCTTTGATAATATCGTAAGTTAAAGCACCTAAGGCAGTCAAGCAACCGCTGGTTAAAAATTTAATTGAAATAAAACAAGCAGTAAAAATTTAATAGAAACAAAAAAGCATAGCTAGACACGTAGCAGCCGGGCCTAGCAGCCGCTCAAATACACTGCAAATTCACATTTGTTGTACTTAGTAGGCACGATTCTCTTTGGCATACGTAGTGCGTGGGCCCTCTGGCTGGACCACTAAGCTTGCCACGTCGACCCTAGCTTTTATTGACTTTACAAGCTTATCAAAAATGCATATTTTAATATGCTCTGCCTCTCGCCTTAAGTACGTATCAAAATGTTCACATATCAAAATGATTGGGTATACAAATGTTGGAAACCCAAAATATTTCGTAATCTCTTTTTTTTTTTTCAATTGCCTGCCGGCTTCATTTGTTTTTACTTTCATCTTTTAAAGGCTCAGTGTTAATTGAATAATTATTAATTAAGCACCTGACAATTTCAGCGGGCATATTGTACAGTTCATGCCAGCAAATGTTTTTTATACATAATTTTAATATTGAAATCCATTTCATTACCGCCTTCAGTCATTCAGCTGTGGTAAAAGCTTTGATGTCAAATTCAATATGCCAAGTAGGTTTTTGGTTTTCGGTCAGTAGCATGACTACCTACTGCTTAGCATACTGGCTAAAATCCATTGCCATTGCCTATAACCTGACCCACTACAGCCCAGAACTGTACTATCAGTGCAACTGTCAGTATTAATCAGATACCAGAACCTGCGCCAATTGCATACAATATCTATGCTGTGAAAATGAAAATGAATGAAATGCATTGATTCCATCTGCCAAAAGCATCGATTTCACGTCAAATAACAACGAAAGCAATGGCATCGCTCTGCTTTGTTATTTTATCAGACGGTCTGTGCAGAAAGAACCTGAGCTGTAGCTGGCGTAGCCCAGTTAATTACCGGCAACAACATTTGTCAGCTAATCATGCAAAATATTTTGTTCAATTTTCCAATTACAAACTCCAGTGCTCTGGTGCACTGGTGCACTGCTGCACTGGTGCCCTGGTCACAGGAATGCATTTCTGTTGTTGCATGCAACCAGCTAGCCAGCTGGTCAAAAGTCAAAATATACTGTTGTACAATACGATATGTGCCGTTGCCTGCATTAGTCGTGGTATTAACTAAATTGGCAGCACTGCACGT
>JBANCW010000009.1:57216-84625 GCA_037040085.1 Colocasiomyia kotana | reverse complement strand
AATTGTCATTGATCCAAAACACATTTTTGTAGGAAATTTTAAAATCGGTGTTTGACAAAACAAAAAAAAAAAAAAAAGAATATTGATTGAAAAATATTCCAAATGTAAAATTCATAAGTCCATTATTTAAAGAAAATTTCAAAATAAAATAAATATCTGTATACAATTTATTTCAAGATTCAAAAACCAAATTAAGATATTCTAAAAATTTCATTCGTTGAACAATATTTTGATTTCAAGAATTAGACATTTACTTCGTAAAACAGATAACCAGAAAAAATCTGTTAAAAAAAAAATTCTAATTTAATTATAATAAAAACAGCTAATTAAAGGAAATTTTAAAATCGTTAAAAAAAAGAAATGGTTGATTTAAAAATATTCCAAATGTAAAATCTATAAGTTGGAAATAATTTATTTTTAAAAAAATATTTCAAAGCTGAAGACCCAAATTATGATATTTTAGAAATGTTATTATTTTGAATTTAAAGACTGGGAACATACTTCGTAATATAGCTAAGCAACTTAAAAATATTTGAAAAATCAAAAACCAGCAACTTACAGCTTTCTTCATTTTAAATTCAAAGATTCTAAATTAATTTTAAGAAATTTCGTTAGTTTGAAAATATTTCATGTTTAAAGTTCAAAACTCGAAAATATTTATACAATAAAATTTCATTGTTTTAAAAATACTTTAAATTTTTTTATGGAAAGTTTTAAAAATACTTTACGTTTGGAAGTAAATAAAATAATTTGTTAAATATTAAATAAATTAATTAAATTAAATATAAAAATATTTCAAGTTCAGAAGTTAAAATCTAAAAAATAACTACATTAAAAATTTCGTGAGCTCAAAAATAATTAAAACTTAAAAACTACGAGTTTGTTGTATATGAAAATTAATTAGTTACCAATAATTCGAAATTTAAAAATCAGAAATTTACTTTCCGTTGATTTAAAAATATTAAAAGTTCAAGTTTTTAGAATTTGGTTTGAAAGTTTTTCTATCAACCAATAATGGTTTTAAAATTTCCTAAATTTTTAAAATTACAGTTCGGCTAACTCATTGAAAGTAGAACTAACATATTTAAATCTTAGATTTATTTGGTTTTAACATTTTTCAAGCACCCAGAAGTTGTTTAAAAATTTCATAAAATTACAGTTCGATAAAATAATTTCAAATTCAACTAACACATTACATTGACTTTCGAACTCTGAATTGATTATGCCAATCGCATAATTTTATCACGAGGTATTGAAAAATAACTAATGAAGAATCGAAACCACATTGTTGCAGGAAATTTTTAAATCTTTTAAAACATAATTTTTTTGTATGCTTCGCAACAAAAACAACAACTAAACAATACAGTTACATATTCATTTTTTTTCCACTCTTTTTAATTTTCTAAAAATTTGTTAAATAAAAAGCTCGTTCGGGGTACAATTAAATTATATTATTTGCTCTGATCATTTACCAAAATGTTTGAAAATACTAGAATTCCTTATATAATAATTACTTACTTACCTCTGCTTAAAACGCCTAATTCCTGCAAGATGCTTATGATTTGAAGCCACATAATGTTTTTTTGTAAAAAGATTAAAATTGAATTTGAATTGGCTTACCGAGAGATTTTAAAGGTTTATTATTGAAATTAATTTTTAGACGTAAAACACGTTAATTAACATGCTTTATATATATAAAATATTTAAATTAACTAATAAAGTTTTAAACAAACAAATATTTATTTTTCTTTGAAAGTGGTTTTACAACTGCTTAAAAAAAAAAGAATGAAAAGAACAGAGCAACCTTGAAAATATTTTTCATTTTATTTAAAAGCTAGTTTGGGGTTTTCAGCTACCACCAAAGGCAAGCACAATACATCCTAAAATTGTAATTCAACATGCTGAAAGATTTCTCACTGCGATATAATTTCTACTTTACCTTACGCATCCGTGAATTAATCGTTTTATTTAATCATTTGTCCGGACCTAGAAGGAGGGTGCAAAGTGAATGCTTTACTTTCATCCCATAGAAAATTTAAAAAAAATACTCATTTCCGTTAAGGCAAAATATTGGCAGTTTATTCAGTATATAAAAACCTAAGTAAAATATTTGTGCCTATATGTAAAATATTTAATGCTGGGTTTCACTTGGATGAACAATGCATTTTACATCATGTCAAACTCACCATCACCCATTAATAACTGCCACATTTCCACTTTTTACCAAACTATAATAATAATAATTTCTATTAATAAATTTCGTTGGTTTAATTTTATTTTAAATTAGCTTACATTAATTTTTAACATCAAAACCTTTTACTTAGAAATTTAATTATAGACTTTTACTTCGAATTTTATCTATAATTTTTTTAAATTACTAAATGCTCTAATTTTCAATTCAAGCAACAATTTCAAATTCTGCTTACAAAGCAATTTTTTTTGTAAATTTTATTAAATTAGTTATTTAAAGGCTTGTGATATAAGCCCTGCCGGCTAGTAGTCGATATTTTTAAAATTTTATTTTATTTCATTATTTATTTATTCTTTGTTATAAGTAAAAGGAGATTTTTCTAGCTATGCAAAACATTTTTTTAGCTGGTTCTACTTTTTTTATTTTACTATTTTTAATTTAAAAATAAAGTTTATAATTTTTTCAATTAAATTTTGAAGCATTTTTTTAATCATTTTTAAATTTTTTCACATTTATTGCAATATTAAATATTTAATTTAAAAAATAAATAAGTAAATAAATTCGAAAATAACTTAAAATGAATTGAAATTTCAAGCTATTAATTAACTTTACTGGTTGTTTATTTTTTTTTTCTTTTAATTTTAAGCCGTTGATTTTTGATTAAGTTATTTTTTATATCAATAAAAATTTAAGAATTTAGATAAAGCAATTTTTTTAATTGAATTTAAATGTTGACTTTCATTCTTATATGCAAATTTTCCATACTTAGAATGAAAAAAAAAAATAAAAATAAATAATATTATTTCTTTCTTCTTTTTCTTGATATTATTTCCAATTTTATCTGCTAAAATGAACATTGTTAATGTAATATATATTTAATTTTTTTCTTACTATTCGAAAACACATATCCCCTACCACAGCATTTTTGCCTCCAATGGCTGCATAGTAGTAGTAGTAGTTTTTGTTGTTGTTAATTTTCAATGTAGAAGTTACACCGATTGCCTTAGTACTCGCATATGTTTCCAGCAGGCAAGTTGGAGTATTTTCTTCTTCTTTCTGTGCAGGCCACGGATCGTATACTTCACTTATACGCTTGCTGTACTCTATTCTGACTGTGTTACCGGACCAAACATCGACAATTGATTCGTCAAGCCGATTCAAAAACATTTATGAACCTTCAGATTCAAACAATTTTATTTCTTTTCTATCTTGAAAATGCAAAAATCATGCAATTTTCACTTTAACAAATTTAAAAAGTTGCTCATTCTTCAACTCTCAGCAAATTTAAAACGTCGATCTGAAATTTATGCCTATCAGACCCTGCACCCACTGTACATTTGTGCGAATATATGTAATAAGCAAAAGGAGGCATGGCAGACCCCACAAAGCATATATATTCTTGAACAGCATGAATAGCCGACTCGATTGAGCGATGCCCGTCTCTCTGTCCGCCCGTTCATCCGTATGACCGCGTCAATCTCGATAAAAGCAAAAATCAGCTAATTTTGTATGTATCCTATACCAATTCCGGGACAAACCTTGTATATCTAATCTTTAAGTAACGTTCGAAATATCCTCATTAAAAGTTTTTGCTACGCCCACTCATTTTCATAGAATTGGTACCCAACCACTCTTTAAAAACTCACATTTTTCAACGCAAAATGAATTATACTAGATTAAAAGTAATGAGACTAAAAAGTTAAAGTGCTAGAATGAACACACCAATTTTGGCGTTCAATATTTTTCTCCACCACGCCCCCGCCCAGCAAGCACCAAAACACATTTTTATGTATAACTCCTCAAACTTTTATTACAGAAACAGCAAATTCAATAATTTGATTAAGTACATAATTATTCAAATGATGATTACAAATTCAAAAAATTCAAATTTCAGCTCAATTTCAATATGTCACAGTAGAAGCCCGCCGCACCGCCAACAGCATACAAGGAATTGAAGTACATTACATAAAAAATTGTAGCATATTTTTAGGCTACATTAAATATTGCGCAGGGTTTTATATAGTCGAGCATCTCGACTATCACGCTAACGTGATTTTATTTTCTTCTGTGCAATTTGTCAGAAAATGCCTTGCATAAAATTAATATTTTTGTTAAACTTAACTCAATTAAGAAAGAAATTTCATTAAACGCTGATTTGTTTTTTTTTTTTCTTTTTGACGTATTAAATATGGGTTTTAGGGATGTTTATGTGTAGTTTATGTTATGAAATAAACAAAATGAAATGAATACTTTAGCAGCTTAGAAAACTGCTGAGCAAGTCAAGGCTGAGGCGCGCTCGTCTGTCTCTTTTTAACCGAGAGGAAATCCGACCATGATGATGAGTCGTAAATCGTACAATTCGTTTGCCGTGAAAAATCTTTTGCTGCATAGACAAGCCATGCCCATCAACTATATTAAACATTTTTTATGGCTCTGACGGCTGTGAACTAAATACTTGTAAGGGGCAGTGAGGCGTGGCGGGAGCCAGGCCCGCATAATTTTTTATCTGCAAAGTTTCGCGTTGAAATGCAAAGTCGAGGCGACAAAACTGAGAAACAAACAAATAGACAAAAGCAACCAGCCAAATTATATTTGTATTGAGGCCCTGCAACACAACAAAAATAAACAATAGCAACAAGCATAGGCAGCATTTTTGTTTTTTTGTTTCTTTTCAGTTATTTTGTTGATGGTTTTTCTTTTGCTGGTCGGAACCGAATTACTGAAAATAATGAAAAACGTGTGCGAAGCGGGAAAAAGACACCACCAAGACGGAAGACGCTGCTTTCCACCTACCCCACACTTGGCACTACTTGAACGGCCGTCGCCATAGTCAATTATGCGCAGTCAGAGGCCAACGCGAGGCCGACACGTTAAATATTTTTGATGGCACACAAATGAATCCACAGGAAGTATGTTAGGTACATTTAGATTGTACGTATTTACAGAAAAGAAAGCAGCGGCAGTATTAACAGGCATTTTATGCTCTGCAGCAGCAGCATCAACAGGAGCAGCAACAGCAGGAACAAAAGCAAATTTTGTGCGTGAAATTAAACTGTCTCAAATGTTGAACGCATTTCAATTTCAATTTCGTTTATATATTTTATACGCTCGTGTTGCTTTTATTGAGGTCACTTCAATGGGCCACAGTTTGCCAGCTAACGGAAGTTGGCCGTCTCAATACCTAGCTGGGCGTGTCATAAAGCAGCGAAATAAATACACGCAAACGAGTCCTTGGCGAAGCTGGCAATAAATACTAAACATGCTTAAGTGCATGCATCAAAAAATACATTTCGCAGCAATTTAACACTTTTGGGAATTTGAAAAAAAAAAATTGATTTTATCAATTTATGGTTATTGATTGCTGCGTGATTCATCTTGGGCCTGCTGCCTTGAGTAGCCTATTAACAGCATTAACTATGGAATACTCCCGTTAGCGCCATTGCCAGGCATTCATGCGTGGTCCTATAATGATGTACCCATCAAAACAAACAAAATGCGAAAAGCCAAGAAATGAACGCTGTTCTGGGTGGTTAGGTGCGGGCGAAGCTGGACAGCCAATAGGCAGACGGCGAGCGCCCCAAGTGGAAAGCTCATAAAAAATTTATGAGCCGTAGCTAAGCCAAATGGATTGCACATGCACATTATACTAAACCACCGACGCGCACATAGGTTTTCAGCAAAGATTACAGCACATTGTCTATAAGATTGCTATAAAAAAAAAGAAACGTACTCTTTTTGAAATATAAAATTTTTGTTTCAATTTTCACATACCAGTGGACTTTCACTTAAATCAACTGTTTGCTTGCATACTAAATGTGTTATGAATTAAGCTTAAAATGAACTGCATGCAGTACATCATGTTTATCTCGTGCTGACCACCGCCTCCTTGCGTGCTGCGTCCTGCAGCAGCTGTGTGTCCACCTCATCGCCGGGCAGTTGCACGTAGCGCACCACAGAGCCGCGTATAAAGCAGTTCTTTACGCTCAGCATATGTGGATATTTGTCGGGATCTGTTACACTGATGTCTGTTAGTTTAATATTCAGATACTGATCCACCGAGTGTAGTGTGCCGCAAATGCTAAACGAAAAAAAAAAAAATTATATACAATTTTTGCCGGGTTAAACGAGCACCAATTGGCTGCACGAATTTACCTCAAGTCATTTTTCAGTTCAACTACAACTTCTTTCCCCACTAGCGATTTAAAAAATGAATAAAATAGCTGTAAATAGACAGAATTAGTTAATTAATTAACGCATTTATTTAATATTTACCATTTTTATTGCCAAATTGAATGCGACTAACTATTGGCGTATCTTGACCGCAAATAACAAAACACATGCGGTGTTGCCAGCTGCTGCGCAAAAGCAATTACGTGGCAACGCTCACGCTGCGTGTAGGCATCGACAGCTGTCACATCAGCATGCCGATAGTTATGTTGTTGTGCACATCACTAATAACATACCGTGAGATTGAAATTCTAATTAGAACCGCTACGGCGAACGCGCATCTGTTTAAAAATTGAATAAAAACCATGAGCGGAGACAACACACAGCCGGCGAAAAGCCAAGAAAAGATTGTTGCACAATTCCAACAGCTGCGCAATGATCAACGAAATCTGGCCAACAGTCTCAACACATTGGAAATGGATTTGCGTGAACACAAGTATGTCAGTCTGTCGCAGTCGCAATTCGCCCAGCACATAACCTCAAAACAACAAAACACTAATGCAATTGTTTAATTTAATTTTCTAAATAGAACTGTGATAGAAACACTAAAGTCAGCGGATCCAGAACGCAAGTGCTTTCGTTTGATTGGTGGCGTGCTTTGCGAGCGCACCGTCAAGGATGTGCTGCCACAGCTGGTCGAAAACAAAGAATTCATCGAGAAGACAATCACACTAGTCACGGACGATTTGAGCAAAAAGGGTCAGGAACTGAATAAATTCAAGGAGGAGCATAACATTAAAATACGCGGTGAAAACATGAGCACGGACGCACAGAAAGCAGCGGCAGCAGACGCACAAAGTAAATCCGAAAACCGAAATGTGCTTGTATCCAACTAACGTTGGCAAGCTGAAGGCCACAGCAACGACAATGACGATGACGACGACGACAAAGATGAATAATAATATTAGGAATATGTGCTGCTTTAACCAAACTGAAGAACAAACAGAAAAGAAACGAAGCGTATTTATTGTGTCTCCATGTAGGAACTAGTTGTTGTGCGCCCTTGCCAGCTGGCAAATCCACTGCTGGCAGCTGTGCCCGCCGGCTGTGCGTGTAACAAATTCTAAATGTTATTTGTAATTTTAGCTCTAAGGCGCAAATGCATCCTCCTCACAAACTCACATGTAAAACGCTAGCCAGGCAGCCAGCTCTTGGCCCTCCTCCCAATTAAATGACAAGACCGCTGCTGGGGTTTTGTAACAGAAAAACAATGGGCAACGTGTGAAATTTATTAATGACTCGCTCGCTGGCATGCCCGGCCGTTCAGGCGTTTCGCTGATAGTCCCGCTTGCCGCCGCTCTTGCTCAGCAGGCGCACATTCGTAATGCAGATGTCGTGGGAAAGGGCCTTGCACATGTCGTAGACGGTGAGCGCTGCCACGCTGACGGCGGTGAGCGCCTCCATTTCGACGCCAGTCTGGCCACAGCAGCGCACAGTGGCCTGCAGCCGCACACAGTGCGTCTGCTGCAGCAGTGTGGCGTCCACTTTGACGGAGGAAAGCGCAATGTTGTGGCACAACGGTATCAGCTCAGAGGTGCGTTTGGCAGCCAAAATTCCAGCCAACTGGGCAACGCTGAGCACATCGCCTTTGGCCAGCTCGTTGGCTGCTATGAGCGCCGTCAGCTGAGCGCCTACCACAACGCTGGCCTCGGCAGTGGCGACGCGTGTGCTGCTTGCCTTGTGGGCCACATCGACCATCTGGGCCTTGCCCTGTGCATTAACATGGCTCAGGCTGCTGCATTGACGCATTTGCAGGCGCGCCGCGGGCTGGTATGCCAAAGCCTGGCGTGAGTGTGCAAGCTGATGTGGTGCTAGATGAAGGCGCGGATTTTCTGTAAGCAAACAGTTGGTTTGGTTGGTTGCGGAGGCTCTAAAGCGCTGCGCTGCTATCCGCCTATGAGTATCATTGGACGATTTTCCATTTGCGACAAATTCAGCATGCCTGCGAAGGGAAGATGCGCCCATTAATACTGCGCTGGGGCAGCCGTGGTCGTTGCACGTACCTGCATGTTGGCGCTTCTTGCGCCGCACCGCTGCACCAATCAAGGCAATCAGATCCGACTCTGAGCAGTTGCTGCGCATGGCGTCGCGCAGCGAGAACTCCTTGTTGCCAAACAGGCACACCTTGATGTTGCCATCCGCTGTGAGGCGCAGACGATTGCAGCTGCCACAAAAATGCTCAGTCATGGAGGTGATAAAGCCCACCTGGCCAGCGAAGCCCGGCACGGCATATGCCTTCGAGGTGTCATTTGGCCCGTTGGGCAGCGCCTCAAACTCCGGCCAGCGCTGGCGTATCGCCTGCAGCGCTTCGCGAAACGATATCAAGCGCTCCGTCTGCCATTTGTTGCCCGAGAAGGGCATGTACTCTATGAAGCGCACATCCACAGGGCGCTCGCGTGTAAACTCCACAAAATCACAAATCTCATCCTCATTGAAGTTGCGCATGAGCACGCAGTTGATCTTGGGCCTGTAGCCCAGCTGCACGGCCAGATCGATGCCAGCAATGACACGTTCCCAGCCCTTACGGCGCGTAATCTGCTCAAAGCGCTGCTTGCGCAATGTGTCCAGACTGATGTTCAGCGAGTCCAGACCGGCGCGCTGCAGCGGCAACAGCAAGCGCGTCAGCACCAAGCCATTGGTGGTAATGCCAATATGCTCCAGTTGCGGCAGCGCCTTCAGCTGCGCCACTATGTCGACAATGTCGCGTCGCACAGTGGGCTCGCCCCCAGTCAGGCGTATTTTGCGCACGCCCTGCTCCACAAAGATGCGCGCCAGATACAGCACCTCAGCGTTGCTCAGCAGTTGCGCCTTCGGCTGCAGCGGCACGCCCTCGGCCGGCATGCAGTAGTCACCTGGGAGAGCATTAAGTAAATTGTCAAAGCTTTCTGAAATCATTTAAGCGCAGCGACTTACAGCGCAAATTGCAACGCTCCGTCAGCGATATTCTCAGATAAGTGTGATGACGTCCAAAGCTGTCAGTCAGCGGGCTTGACGCAGTCTGCGCTGCGCGCAAGTCAGCGCTGGGCAAAGGCGTCTCAACTTGTGGCTGGCTTAGATTTATGGTGTGCTGGCCAAATGGTAGCGAAGCTGCTGTAGCTGCCGCCGTCGCCGTTGCTTTCATTTCACCTGTTTGATTTGCTGTTGCTGCGGCAGCGGCAGCGACGTCGGCGATATTTGCCAGTTTAAGGGAACCGGTTGATGCGGCCGCTGTTGTCTGTCGCAGCACGCGCTTCGACAGCAGCAGCAACAGCTGCGAATGTCTAACCAGTGCAGGCATTTCTATAACTGTTTTTCCACCTATTTTATTTATTATTATTATTATTTTAATTGTTGCCTTTTCTGATGTCGCAGCAGTTTTTATTGCACGCCACTCGATTACCTAACCTAAAATTTTGTTACTTCAACTGCGTGCCTGCACAACAAATACAAATAGGACAGTTAATTGATAAGAGAACAGCCCAATTACAACAAACACTGGTCAATAAGTGCTAGTTACCGCAACCACTTGTTGGTGTTGTTCCCACTGTGGGCGCTTCTGCGTCGTTGTTGCTCCCTTTGCCGCCGGTGTCACTTTTGTTGTTTTTGTATTTGTATCAAACGTCGCAATGAGATCGGAGCGGTAGCGTCGAGTGTTGTTTATGAACTGAGTGGAACAGCATCAGGCCAAGTAATATTTATACTTCGCACAAGCTTTGTTGTAGTTCAAAAGCTTTTTAATACTCTTATCAGAGCATACCAAATTTTTTAGGCGGTTTGTCGCTGCAACAGCCATGGCGCAGCAAAATGAATATCAGCGTGGAACTATGTGAGCTACTTAGCAACCAGCTAAAGGGCTTTGCTTTAGAAACTTCTCTGTTGAAAACATTTTTTATATGCTCGTCAGCTAACATTGGTATTCCTTAACTGTATTGAACTTATTATCGCGCAGCTCCAAGCCCTCTTCCAAAGTTTCGAAAAATACTTCAGATTCATGACACGCAATGGCTTCTCCAAAGAAGACTGGTGGTGACTGTACTTTCTGAGAAAATGCAACTGCTTAATCGCTCAGTTCTAAGGGCTTAATATCCCTAACACAGTGCCTTCTCCAAAGAGTGACTTCTCCTTCAGATATATTCACCAAACCTCAGCTATTTCTAGCTATGGTAACTGTACTTTCTAACAAATATTTCACGTTTTTATTGCGTTCTTTTACAGCTTCAAACTAGTCAAAAAGCAATCTCAACTGCATCATTTTTCCATTGACCTAGCCGTAAAAATAATCTAAGCGAAATTTTTCCGAATTCGGATTTGTAAATTAGTATTTGTGAGGCAATAAGAATCAGCGTCTGAAAACAAAATCAGATAAGAAATATCCAAATTTAGTTCATTTGTTTTTCCTGCTGCTATAGCTGAAAATTGAAAAACTGTACTGTACTGCCTGGAAGCCAAAAATTTGAGCTTCATTAGTAAATATATAAAATATAAAAAATATATAAAATATTAAATATTAAAATAATTTTTTAATATTAAAAAATAAATACAATTTATTAATTTGCTTAATTTTTTTTAATTATTATATTTTCTTTAATATATTCTTTTATTAGCTAATTTTGATTTTTTAAGAATTTGATATAAATTCGAATTTAAACTACATCCATGAAAACACCCCCAATTTGCACTTATGCAATGCACCGCTGGAATACGAACATTTTTTTTTTATCTCTGAAGAAATCTACAGTTCCTTATTGCTCTCGAAAGAAACTGTACAACGGCTTTAATATGAGCATTTTAATACTTGTACCAAAAAATTATTATTATTATTTTTTTTTTTGTTATTTACTAGTTAGACAGAAAATCGGTTTTGAATAGATTTCTAGCTGTTCCAAGGCACTACAAGCGCTATAGGTTAAATTTTGATTATACAAAATTTTTGCTAGAACTTTCTCTCTGTCAGCTATAAAAATCAGTTAGAAAGTCATGGCAGCTCAACTTTTTTTGAAAGCATAAACAAATTTTTAATTGTAAATTTTAGCCGCAGATCTGAGAAAACATTGCTACAATTCCATAATACCTTATGTTGAATAGAATTTATAAAAGTATTCTTAAGAAATTATTAGAAAATAAAAACAACTAATAATTTAGTATAAACTTTTATTTTTAAGTTTTTTTTTAATTTATATAAAAAAATATATATGTTTGAAAAAAACAAACAAAATATTAATCAATTTAAAAAAAAGTAATAATTCATATGATAACAATTATTTGAAGACCCCAAATTATTGTTATTCTTTTTAAGTTTATGCTTTTTTAGAATTTATAAACAAATCTTAAAAATTAAAACGAAAATGATTAGTTTAAATAATATAATAAAAAGACATAATATTTTTCTTATATTTTTATAAAAAAAAACACGTATATTTTTGTTTAATGTTTATATATGAAAAGCGAATTAATAATTTTTTTGAGATCTCAAAATAAATTATTTTTATTTTAGTTTTTTTTTTTTTTTTAATTTATAAAAAAGAATTAAGAATTATAAAAACAAATAACTTATTCGATTTGAAAACAATGTTTATTTATATACAAAAAAGTTTTAGTTGAAAAGAAATGCTTAAAAATAAAAATATTTTTTGGAGATTATATAAAATATTTTTATTTTTAAGTTTATGTGTTTTTAGAATTTAGAAACAAAAAATTATACCAAAAACAAGGAAATGCCTAAAAATTAAAAAAGACGAAACTTAAATCTTCAAATAAATATTGCTGAGAAAAATAATTGCATCAAAACAGTTCTTTAGGGACAGTATGCGCTTACATGTCATGAACCTTAATTTTGCGAGTAATTAAAAAATAAAATAAAATAAATTACATATAACAAAATGTTGAGTTCTATGAATTTCGTTTTATAAAATTTGATTAAATAAAATTAAATAAAAATATAATATATGCAAATAAATTACGCAAAATTAATCATTATTTTTGAAAGAAATCATGAAAACTTAATTTTTAAATGCGTAGAATTTGATGATCTCGATTCCTGCTTCTAAAGTGTGCTCGTCGGTTGCAGCACTTTTAGAAGCCTAAATTCTAAGCCGAAGTAAAAAAAAACTTGAAAATCATAAGAAATGTAAATTAATTGGAGCTATAAAGCAGCTGAAGCTAAGCTGTCTCACTAGCTTTTCGGAAGAAGGAATAGGAACTCTGTTCCAGCCAAAGCCAATAAAGCCTTTAATTTTCTTTTTAAGCTTTTTGTTTCGATTTATTAAGCCTTATGAAGTCCCGAGTACCGCTCATGCATGTAAAAATTTTGAGCAGTGAAAACATGCCAGCAAGTGTATTCTGTTTCCAGCCCGTGCATATTTATAATGGCATATGTGTGTATGTGTCTCTGTGTGTGTGCGTGCAACTGCTCAAGTATCAGCTGGCGACGCGTATGAATTCTTGTAAAAATCTAAATTTTGCTCTACAATATTGAAATCTGCTGCATATACATATATTTTTTTTTCGAACATAAAAATCGCTATCGTCGGCGCCGCAGGCAGCACTCACCCCTACCCTGATAATGCTGAGCATATGCTGCACATGTGATATCAGCAGTTGCAAGCAATGTACGATATTCGCATACGATATGCGAGAGGAGAACCTACGATATGCCCATCATGTGTACTTGTAGCTGCCGTCCACTTGACTACGCCTCTGCTGCTTAGTTTATCCAAGCGGCCGCTAGATCTGTGCCTGCCAGCACGCGGAGAGTTTCGTGCGCTGCTCACACCATCGCGCTCAGTCTGTTGCCTGCTCTGCTGCTGTTTGGTCCATCGCCGTTGTACACCCATAGTGCCGATCGCTCGACTGACTGTTTGTTTATTAGAAATTCCAAATAGTTTTTTTTTTTCGTTTTCCCTATTTTCAAGTCACTAGCCGCTCCATCCCGCTACGCCGATTCGACAAGCATGCATGGTGTGCGTCGCTGGAACATCAAAAATGGCTCGCTGTTGCTTAGCGCAGCATTCATTGTTTATTTGGTCGTCAGCTCCAGCGGCTATCACAAATATAAAATAGACGCCATTATCAGCAAGACGAAGCCGGAAAAGGTCTGGGCATATGTGGCCGATTTTAATAAAATGCGTTTGCTTAACCCAACCATGTGAGTAGCGCTCGTCAAGTCGCCGTGCACGTCAATGACTCATGCTGACCCATGTCTAGCTTGGATTTCAAGATATTGTCGGACGCTGGAAATGCACACGACTGGCACTATACCGTGCAGTACACAGAGCGGCTATCGCACTGGCCATACTGGATAAACACCGCCACAGCAAAGTACGTGGTGCAAAAATCTTTGCCCACCATCGCGCCGCAGCAGTTTGTCATAGGATCACGGCACAAGACCTGCTTCTTTGGCGGCTTCTACTGCTGTAAGTGCGAAGCAGCAAACCCTGTTGGTGGTGACTCCTTTCAGTAATAATAAACGCCTCGCTGACAGTGCATGCACTGAGCGAATTTCGTTTTAGCGACCTGGACAACGGCGACACATATGCGCAGGAGCAGATCGAGTACCAATGCCCGCCGCTGTTGAGCTCCGCCTGCCGACGCGAGCTCGAGTTCCAGCGGCGCGCTGTCATGCACAATCTGACAAAGAGTTTCGGCCGAAATTGATTAGTTTCATTTCAGTTTATTTGCGCCTTCAAATTGTGCAACATTTATAATTTGGCTAGTTCAGCTTACAACTAATCAATTTAACAATACATAATTGGCTTGCTAAATGTTTTCGTTTCAGTTCAACATTGCAACAACAGTTTCAAACTAAGTACATTCATGTGTACGCTATACTCTATAAAATAATAAAAATGTATATAAAAATTATACAAATAAAATATCATAAAACTTTGAACAAATTCAAATAAATCAATTGTCTTGCACGTTGTTTGCTATTTTACTACTTTCAGCTATTTACGGCTATAAAAATAAAATAAAATAAGAGAAAATATTTATTTTGGCTATTGAATGCTTAGCTAGCTTCCTTTATGTCTTGCATCTCTGGAGTCCATGCTGAGGATCACTATGCGCACTCACTTGAAAAGTTCGAGGCGTTTGCGTTTCGTTGGGCCGCAGCTGCGCGCATTTCTAGCCGCCTGATGGCCGGCACTCGTTGCGGGATGCTGCGGTGTGCTGGGCGCGCTCACCGACTCGCCGGAGGCTGGCAGCGTGGTGCCAAACCAGCGTGTAAGCTTGGTCGACTGCGTTGACTTGATGCTCTTCGGAGATTTGCGCACTGCCAAATTATTGCGGCTGCTCGCCGTCGCCGGCTGCTCCTCTTCCTGTGTGCTAGTGGCGCCTACAAAGTAGTTTGTTATTTTGTTGTGCTGCGTGGCGCGCGGCTGTGTGGCCTGCTGCACGGGTGACACATCACCGCTGGAGTTTAGGCGCATACGACTGCCGAATTCGCCATTGTTGGTTATCTCAAAAATGTCGTCTTCGATCAGCGTGCGACGTCGCTGTATTATTTGCGATTGCTGTTTTCGCTCCGCATTGGGCAAGCTTGGCGGCAGCGTGGGCACCACATTGCAGTTGCTGGCCGTTTTGTGCTGGCGCGGCTCAAACATCTGCTCCAAAATGTCCAGGCAGCTGCGTTCAGCACGCTTCTTTTTGGACGTTGCCGCTGAAGTGTTGGCGTGCTGCTGCTGCATTTGCTTGACTTCGGAGCCAAAGATCTTGAAACCTTCGAAATGGCTGGCGGCACCGTGCGGCGCGGGCTGCGTTAGCGTTAAATTTGAAATTTGCGAGCAGTTGCTGAAGATGTCTGGCGACTTGTTTTGCGCCCGTTGTTGTGCCAGCAATTCACCAAAGCTAGAGGCAGAGGTACTGGGCCGTTCGCTGTTGTTGCCTGGCGTCGTCTTGGGCAGCTGCGTGCGTTTGCGCTTTAGGGCACGCGTGCGACGGCTTTGCGTGGCAATGACAGACTGCTCAGAGCTTTCGTCCTGCGAGCTGTTAATCACAACAATGTCATGCTGCTGTGATGCCGGCGCTATGACCACCTCGGACTCGTTGCATAAGTTCAACACAGCTGGCAATGCAAAGGGCGTCGAAAGCGGTGTGTGTGGCATGAGAAATGCTGGCGACGGCATCATGTCCAATTGCGTAAGACTCTCCGGCAGCTTTTGACCGCATTCCATGTAAGCCAACTCTGAGTTTGTCGAGCCGGAACTGATTAGTTGTGACGTGCCCGCTGCTGTCGTCTTTGAGGCGGCAAGACTTTTGCTTTGGATAGTTTTCTTCGGCGATTCGACTGTGGTCGTAGCTGAAGTTGCTTCTGTTGTCTTTGGTGGCTCTTTTGCAGACCTACTTCTTCTTGGTGTTTCCGCTGTTTTTCCGTTAGCTTTTTCTTTAGGCGTATCTTTTTTAACATTATTTGCCTTGCGGCCACTACGTCTTGGCGTTTTCACCTGCGCTTCAGCTGGCGTGGCCGGAGATGATTTCAACTGCTCCTTTCTACTACTAACAGGCGTTTGATTGGTCTCCGATTTGATTTTTCGCTTTTGTGGTTTCTTATTGATATTCAGCGCCACATCGCCGGTCATATATTTGTTGCGCAGACGCGCTTCGGCAGAGCGCGTCAAACGCTTCATGCCACGAGTTTCGTGATTGTGTACACCACCTGGTAGAAAATTCAATTCTCGTTTGAACGATTTGGGGCTCCTAGAAGCGCGCTTTGTATCGCCTCCAGAATTCGGAGTTGTGGGTGTCGCCTTTGCTTTTCCAGTTGCTTGCGTTAAGTTTGCTGTCTTACAGGGCGAGCGCAAATTGATTCTGTTTAGTTTAATGTTGCAATTTTTAATTTTGTTGCTAACCTGTGGCATATCGCCGCATGAGCGAGTTTTTCGAGGGGAAGAAACAGCTGTCATGTTTTTTGTTTGTTTTGCTGGCTGTAGAGTGTCCAAATGCTGTTTGTCTTTTTTTGTCGGGCTTTGTGTCATTTTCTCTACTTGTTTTGCAGGCAGCTCTGGCGGCGGCGGTGTTGTTGGAGGTGTTACAATTTCACAATCGTCGCTCGAAATAATTTGAGCATCAGCTTGCGTGGTGACAGATGCAGCTGCAGCTGCTTCTGTTGGAGGCAGTTCCGTGTCTGAATCAGACATTTCAAATACCAAAGGCGACATAGCAATTAATTCGTCGCTGTACTCTGACATTTTTTCAGATTCATCGCACTGTTTATGTGCCCTCTCCATTTTAATGCTCATTAAGCACTCAATGATTTCATCAGTGCCAGCCGTGGAACGAACTTCTGAAGAAGACGCAATGGTATCGCCACTCAACGTGCTATTGCTGTTATTATTGGATGCAAGCCAGAGTGATAGATTTGTCTTATATTGCTCCGGCGTGACCAATGGCAGGCACTGATCGTATTGATGCCGATATCGACGCAAGCGATACGCTCTAGAATATGACAATAGTTTATTGAAAGGCCGTAGACAGAGAACGCTAGCAAACGCACTTGATATATTCACCCAGTATGCCGCGCTGCTTGTAGTATTCCTCGAGATCCACGCGCTTGCTAAATACCTCCTTGGCATCTGGTAAATAAAACCTACTCTCAAAGCTTTTTAAGCTTTTGTACTGATGCTCCAATCGTCCACCCATGCGCAGCACATTGTACAGCAATTTGACGTCGGACTGTAGAATAACACTTATTCGTCATTAAATGCAAAGCTTTAATTACTTTAAATGACCTACTGTAATATCCAAGCTCGAGATTAGAATATTTACTTTGCGCTCGAATTGCTTTAGCAGCATAGAAGTGCAAAAATTATTATTCAAAGTAGAACCGCGATGATCAACAATGATATAGTCAAAGTTAAGCTTACTTAGATCACCAATGGCGCGTAAGATGCTCCATTTAGCCAGGTAAACGCTATGCGCTGAATTTGTACTATCTGTAAAATGAAAGATGGTTTAGCATAATTCTATATGCATACGTGGTACATCATACCTTTCACATTCTGCACAACACAAACAGGTAATTCGGTTAGCACCCCGAAATGGAACTGCCAGCCGACCAACAATTGATCATCATTCTGCAGCACAATAAGCGTCTTTTTGCCTGGTCCTACGGCGCTTAGCAACGCTGCAATAGTCGCAGTTTTGCCCAGTCCGCTCTCATCATTATATATGCAAAACTCTTGTTTGGACAGCTGATCATAAAGAAAACGCAATGCTTCGATTTGAAAACTCTTCAGATACTGCGTTATTTGGCTGGTCACCAGCACATTGTCAGACAGCCGAAGTTCCGATATTTGTTCGGAGGAAAAATGATACATAGCTAAATGTATGACAGATTGACACCTGTTCCCACTCAATAGATGTGATGTAGCGTCAGGTAGATTGCCACGAGTATATACAACACATTAAGATATAAAAAAATCAGAAACATTGAGAACGATTGATTTGCATGCTTATTTTTGATCAGTGCTAATCCATACGGGTGCTCCGTAATTAATGTTTCATCGTTGGTGTAAATGATATGCATGTGTTTTGTCTTTGATATTAAATATTGCAATTTTTAGGTATTTTATGTCCATAAATAGAACACCAGCAGTCGGGCAGTTTATGTGCCAACTTTTTGCCGCCAGATGTTTAGAGAGTGCAGAAATTTAAACGGCAGTGATTCTATGATAGTAGAAAATAAAATTCGTTAACACATTTTTATAAATTAACGTAAAAAACGCGGGTATTTGTATCTATTAGCAGTTTTTCTTTGTGACCTCAGCTGCTGCTTCTTCGACAGGCACCATTCTCACATTATGATGTTTACCAACACAGTTCAAACTTGGTCTCAACAGTGAATATAGCGTTGAACACATTTGTTTAAAAATTTAGAAGCATCTAAACGATATTACAATATGCGTACGAAACAGAAAGCTTCACGCAAGCCAAAAGAACATACCATTAAAGAAAAGACTATTAAAAAAACAAAAATTAAGGTGCAGGTGAAAGCAAAACAAGTTAAGACTCCAGCCACAGAGCCTAAAAATAAAACAACTTCGGTAGCTGCTAAGCAGCGAACAGTTGTTGCACCATGGCGTAGCACGTGCGTATTTTTGTTATTGTTTTTAATTTAGACGGCATTAATAAATAATCAACTCATTTATAGCACTGAGTTTCAAACTGTATTTGAGCTACTATTCTCAGCAAATACAACATCGAAGAAACGCCGCGAGGCACTAAGCTATATACGCATATGGAGCCTGCGTCGCGGGAGTCTTTGCCCCGCCGCTGTGTTAGCAACAAGTGTGCTTGTCAATGCACAGCTCCAAGACACTGAAGGCAATTGTAACATACAGACAACATATGCCAGTGCCTTCACACGCTTCTACAATTTTATGTCATCCATTATGCAAGGCTACAATATGACAACAATGTATGAAACAGCCCGTAAACTGGGTATGCACTCTTTGATAGTCGACTTGAGGCACTTGTGTGCACACGGACAAGAGCTGCCACCCGTAGAGGTGTTGCGCAATGCATCCGATTATTGCTTGGACTGGCTTCGCAGCTACTATTGGGAACAACAAGCAATACAAATGTGTAACCTCGATGCTGAGAAACTTCCAAGAAAGGATAAACGAAAGTTTGATAAGGAGCTGACAAGCCTTTTTGAAATGTATGACCTAGCCTTGGAGTGTCATCTGCGCGGCGCTGAAAAGCTGAAAGCAGTTGCAAAAATTAAGCCCAGTACCACATTTAATAAAATTCGCCTTTATTGCTCTCAAAAGAATATAAAGACTACGCGGGAGGTATTGGATGCAGTGATCTATGATTTGAATGGGATCGTGAAGCGCGAAGGATCATTGAAAGAACTGCTTGATATCTACATAGCAGGCTTCTTTAAAATGAAGTACTTTTTATTGGCTGGTCTATTGCACGTGGAGGAACAAGTTGTAGAAGCCACGCAGGGCCTCTTTCGCATGCTGGCGCTACAAGGTTATATAGAAAATTTGTTTGTTGCGCTTGTAAAGCTGACTGAAAACCAGACAGAGGATGCTGAAAGTCGGCGAGGTTGCTGTTTCTGGGCGCTCAAAATGATTGAAACTTTCACAATGCTGAAAGACTTAAAGCGCATATACCAGGAAAGACTGGATAAGGTAAATAATAATGGGATTTACAATTTTTTCAGACGAACCAAATATTCTAAATTTTCACAGAATCCAGAGCTCAAGCCAACAGATCTCTCCACACTTAATACACGCATCACATCAAAGGCAGTGTGCAAACTAATCGATGAAACAGGTGTGGACATTGCTGTCACTTTGATTTTCGGCGAAAGTAGGAAGCGACCCCGCACTTGGGTATTTGAACGAGATTTCTATGAGCAGCGCTTAGCAGCGTTCAATGAATATACTACTATTCTTCTAGCAGCGTAAGCTTATAATTTAAGTTCACGTAATCAATTATTAATAATTTATACGGTTTGCAGACTGCTACCACTTGCGGCAACACCGTTTACCGAGAAACAACAGAAACATTTAGCAAATCTGTGCAAGCATCCTTTTGAACCTATTAAACCAAATGTGCTTGAAAAAGTAAATATATCACCAACTAAATTTGATGAAATGTTATCTAATTTACCAGCGAAGTTTAATATAAGCTTCAATAACTCCGAATGCACTGAGTTTGGCATATGGAAACTCGAAACAGATAATACAGATTGGTCGAAGTGTGCACTTGGCGTTCTGCCATGGGCGGAGAATAAATAAATAATTGATGCCAACATATTGATAATAAATGTACAAAATACCTGCGTTATAAATGTAATTTAATTGAGTGTTCATTTGCAAAAACCTAAATATTAATTACTTTTAAATACACAGACTGCAAAATATCATGTATTTATTTATTTCACAACTTTTTTATTGGCGCGCTGTTAGTGCTGCATTGCGATACAGTTTACCTTTTCTGTTTACCAACACTGTTAATTTTTATTCAAAACTTTTATGTTCAACAACACCCAAGCGACACTCAAGATTTGCAAAGGCCGCAAAACAAAACAAGTTGAGTGATGTTGTGAGAAAAAAAGGGAATCCTCTATAATTTGCAACTATATAAGTTTTGTATTACAAATATGAGCTATCAACGCAATGATGCTATGCTTATGGAAATACTCCAAGAACGCAAGAACATTACTGGGTTCTTGGACGCCGTCTTTGGCTTCCTGCGACGCAAGTATGAATTCAATCGAAATGTTTTAGCAAGCACTTAAGCAACCCAAGTTACTTGTAGTACCGATTTTTACCATACCAAGCAAAGTGCAGACGATAAAATTGGTTTTCCAAAGGGAGTACGAGATCAAATTCTATATGGTGCCATGCAGCGGTACGATCCCGATTGTTGGTTACAGACCATGAGCACTGACAGTTTCATAGATGACAGCGGCGCCAATGCGCCCCCGGCAATACAAGAAGTCACATTGGGAACCACGAATGAGCCATTGCCACCAACTGATGAAACATTACAGGTATCAAGTGAATCTAAAACAAAGCGTCATTTCTTACCGAGTGATTATAAAAATGGAGCTGCATTTGAGCATCATTGCTGGTCTCAAACATTGAAAGATGTGGAGCTCCAGGTGCAATTACCATCAGATTTACAAAATGCTCGGCAACTGTGTATTGATATAAAAGCGCAGAGCATAAAAATTTGCAGTAAAAGCTCACCGCAACAGTTAGTACTGGAAGGCACACTAAGCCAGCGCATAAGGCACAATGATGCGGTATGGACCATAGATCAGGGCAGGCTGCTTATTAGCTGCGGTAGGTGAATAGGTGTGTGCGTAACTCATGTGATATTGTACCTTAATATGTCTGCAGACAAAGCCAAGGAGCAGTGGTGGGATCGTTTGTTTGAGGGCGACAACGAAATCGATGTCAAAAAACTAGACTGCGAGCGTTACATAGATGAGCTGCCTGAAGACTCGCAGGTGGCCATAGAAAAGTTACGTGTGCAGCAAATGGGAGCAGATCAGCAGCACAGTTTGGGACCCATTATAGATCCAGAGCAAGCTAAGACATTAGAACGTCTAAGAACTGCGTGGGATGCTGATGGATCACCGTTCAAAGGACAGCCATTTGATCCATCTGTGATTCATATGAGTTAGTTTATATTTATTACTACAAACTACAATGACACAAATATGTATGTTATGAGTGTTAAGTACAAAGTGAATATATTAAATTAAAGTCCTATGCTAAGAAAACTAGTAAGCTAGTTTGTGAGCTCAAATGTCGGCAGAGAATCTTCATTGAGACCAGATTTCTCGCCTTTTTCGCTCTAACTGCTTTTGTTGGTAAGCCAGATCGTTTTGATCAGTCGACCAAGCCACAAACATGTATGTAGTAAGCAGCGTAGCGAGCAACAGACGGTCCAAGCTCATAACATTGGTAATGAATAGTATTGCTGTGAGACCCGTGAACGATGGATGCCTCACATGAGCGTAGAGATTGCGTAGTTCAAACGATTTATATATACTAGGCTGATTACAGTCTTTCAGATCATAGTAGGCCTGCTTGATGCCCAGTAGTTCTGGCAGATCCATGATGATGCTTCCGCCATAGATGACTGTCCATAAAATACCATGTGCAATCACAAATGACCACCAGATTGATGCGTTTTCAGCTGCATCGACTTGCCAGAGTACAATTGATCCAGCTGTTATCCAGTTTTTTATCAAATACTAAAAGTGTATGGCATAAAGTGGTATTCTAATAAACAGTATACTTTGCATTGGGTTGTTGTTGTACATACATGTAAACAAATAGATGACGTCAGACTATAAATAGTTCGTTCGGCTCCCGACAGGCCTAATTTATGCAACAGATTTTTTACAAAAGATGACTTCATGAAGCTATGCTGCAGCATAAATCCAGTCAGATACAGCGTGTCGAACACAATGGCTCCGTATGCGGTTTCCAGACGCGATCGGTTATCCAGTAAATTGAAAATCCATGTCTGAGCCTTCGAAATTGTGCGTGGTGTGGATAAAAATAGCATTAACTTGCCAACCACGTAAAAGCTGTAGCCGAAAGTTGCAAGCGAAAAAAGTAATACAACCAATTTTTTTATTGAAGCCATGACTTAATGTCACACTTTTTAGATTTTGTGATTTAAATATATGAAAAATAAAAATAAATAAATAAATAAGTGGCTTCCTCTTCCCAAAAGTAGTTCTTCAGTGTCAGTGTTATACAAGCTAAACAAAATGAGCATGCCAACCTTTTACAATTATACTTAATTCTAAATATCAGCTGTGTGCATGCGTTTCGTACTGAATGGAGAGTCCCACATTGCTATGCTTTATTGACGTCAACAAATTGTCGATTCTCATTTGTTTTGTTTTTAAATATTATCTTGGTTAATTGAAAATGTTTACGCTTTGGACACTAATTGAAGCATCTTTACTATGCCTAAATGCAATTTGCATTTTACATGAGGAACGCTTTCTAGCTAAATGTAAGTGCTTATATTTATTTGTTTTTTCCGGCTAAAGGACATGCCGCTTTTTTCAGTTGGCTGGGGCAGACAAGCGGGTCAACAAGATTTTGGAGCACCAACAGCAAAAGATCAAGTGCTTAACCTGATACGTTCCATACGCACTGTTGCCAAAAGTAATTAGCCTTCGGCACAACCTAACAAATTTATTATAATACAATATTTTTCTTTTATTGCAGTTCCGTTAATATTTCTTAATATTATAGCCATTATATTTAAACTATTACTTGGTTAAAAACTAAACTTTTTTATAATAAATATGCTTTAAGTGGGACTTGTCATGTGTTTTTAGTAGATAATAAACATTTCCATTTACTGTGCTCCTGATTTGCGCTGCAGAACGCTCTTAACACGCGTCTCTAATGCAATGCTATGGGCATCTAATTTGTATGCAGCAGCTTCTAATTTGTCCACTGTATCGGATATCTCATCGATTTGTTGCATCAGAGGAGCCAACTGCTGAAATTTAAGACTGAGTTCGCTAGTTGACACATTAAGGTTTTCTGCTATCATTCGCATATCTGAGTATTTTTTGTTAGTAGCTTTGTTCATCTCTTCAAGTAGCTTGTAATCCTCAAGCGGTGCATTTAGTTCCTGTGTAATGTAATCCTCTGTTTTCCGAAACATTTTTGTAGCCAATTTACTGAGCTTGGGATCGTGTGTATCCAGAGCTTCGAAGCTCGATGTGCTTGTGGATAACGTCGGGCCGCGCAGTGGTGAGTCGAGTTGTGGGTTGTGAGCCTGACCACCAGAGGCACCAGCTTGATCTTTATCCATATTTCAATTTATAAACTTTTCCAATAGCAGAAGCCAGCCAAACGCATGGGCGTAAACAATATAAAGTGCAGATATCAGCTGATGACCGCGTTGCGCTGTGACTGGTATTTCTAAAATTTTTTTGCCACATCCGCTGCGAATTTCAAAATGGTTATATTTCAAACGTTTTTCTACTTCCTGCGCGTTAACATAAAGTAACGGGAAGCTCTGCACAAGATGGCAGCAGCGAACGTGGAGCAACGTCTAAAGCATCTTTTTGATGGTGGAGACTTAAATGTTTACGAAGAGAATATCCTAAATCTTGGCGTTGGCGCACCTGGCACTGATCTGCTAGAGAATTGTTGTGCCATTTTTCAAGAGGCAACTGAGCATCGATTGGTGAGTGATCTACGTTATTACATGCATAGTTTGCCAATCAAATGACCTTCAGGGATATACGATTAGCAACACGAAAAGGCGGTCAATCGATCGCTGCTCTTTCAATATGGGCCAACAAGTGGTTGCTACGAGGTGCGCCATGAGATTGCGAAATACTTTAGTAAAATGTATGATAGCACCATGCTGAGGTATGTAAGTGTGGTTTAGCAGCTAGTTTGCTTAAGCGCTTAATGATAGCATTATCTTTCAATGTTTGTTTATTTTTATAACATGTGCTACACTTACAGTGAAGACTTGATAATAACAACGGGTGCCACGCAGGGTCTACATTTCGTGTTGTCCACTCTAATTGACTTGAATGGTTTTATTTTTGTCGATGAATATACCTATATGATTGCATTAGACTTAATGAAACAGTTTACAAGTCTGCATATTGTGCCAAGTATGTGAGTTGATATGCAAATTAAAGTCAAAACTAGTTTCCTTTTTTGTTAGTAAAACTTAATGAAGATGGTGTGGATCTGCCCGATTTGGAGGCCAAAGTTAGCCAACACAGATTTAGCTCGCAGAGCAAACTCAGCTGGGGTATTTATTATACAATACCCACATATCACAATCCCACGGGCGTACTATTCTCACCAGGTACGTCTGTACATAGAAATTGTTCATTAAAAAATATAATTAAATTGGCTACTTTAACAGCTGTGTGTCGCGGCATTGTGCAGCTGGCACGTAAATTTGACTTTCTTGTGATATGCGATGATGTCTACAATGTATTGCACTATGGCGAGAGGCCACCGCATGCACGTTTGCTATCGTACGATGTGCGCACAGATGCAGATTTTGCGGGCCATGTGATTTCGAATGGCAGCTTCTCAAAGATCATTGGTCCGGGTGTGCGCTTGGGCTGGTTAGAGGTGCCATCGCGTTTAAAAACCGTATTGGATCGCAGTGGCATTATACATAGTGGTGGCTGCTTTAACAATTACACTTCTGGCATACTGGCCAGTCTATTCGAGTTGCAATTGGCTCAATCACATATTGCGCGACTCTATGAGGCCTACAAGGAGCGCATGCTGGCCGTTACAGCAGTGCTTAAGGAGCAGTTACCCAACGGCTGCAGCATGCTAACACCGAGCGGCGGTTACTTCATTTGGATACGGCTACCTGACACGATAAGTGCAACTGAGTTTCTCAAATACAGCATGGAACATGCTAAGGTGTTCTTCATACCCGGTCCACGTTTCACGCTTGAGGCAGACAAAGGCAAGCAATACTTTCGTCTATCTATCGGTTTTCATGGCAAGCAAAAACTGGTAGATGGCATAACGCGTCTGTGCCAGGCACTCAAGGACTATATGATGACTCTGAATGCTGCTTAGAGTATGGCAATATAGTTTTTATTGTTGTTTTGTTTCTAAATAACGCTTATAAAAGAAATGTCTTAGGACTAAACTACAATATTTTCATAGGCGTACTAAATTAATTTGTTAAACGACGTACATACAATATAATACATAGAATATTGATTTTTTTTTTTTTTTTGGGCACAATGTTAATTGAAAATATCACAAATTCTGATAAATTTATACAGTCAACTTGAGAGAGAGAAAAATATTACAAAGAATCGGCCCCACATTGTAGACATGATAAACTTAGTTTATTTCACTTATGTTTGTCTCATTTTTGACACGTGCTTGGCATTTTTACCGATTGCCCGTGCTGCTATATATCATATACATATATCGTATTCTGTTCATAATACTTGACTGTACCAATAACATAGCTATGCAGCTATTGGAATGTTCGGCAGCATATATATACATACAATAAACACAACAAAATATTACACAAAAAAAAAAAAACAAAAATACAAACAATTATATGAAGAATCAACAAATTACTCGGAGAACGTGATGACAATTTCCTTGAGTGAGGTGTACGTGCCAATAACTAGACCCAAAATGCCCACAATTATCAGCACAAAGTTGCCTAAAGTGTCAAAGTCAAAAAAAGAAAATGATGAAAATTATTAATCCGCATATTTGGCAGCGTTGATCGACTTACTCAATAGCAGCCAAGCCTTTTGCAGGCCCTGTGTGTGGTACCAATGTGTGCAGATCTGTATGAGCGCTGGAAAGGCCAAGCCCAGAGCAGATAGGCACAGGGCGCCAAACAGTGATATGAACAGCTCCAGATTGGGTATGGCAACAGCAAGCAGAACTGCAAGCGTAGGAAGTGTTATACAAGACACTCGGGATAGCTGGTGCGGGCTAACTTACAAGTGATCAGCACCAGACCAGTGCGCACTGCATATTCCCAGAAGAGCCGGTTGCGCTGTGGTCCCAGCTTTTTGCACACATAGTCGTTCCAGGTAATATCAATGGCCACATAGCAGGCCAGTCCATGTGTGATGTAAATAGCAAAGGCCAGCATGCCTTTGACGCTCTGTGCCAGGCTGAAGGAGACAATTGGAGCAATTAACAATGCCGCTTGGCTGCTTATTGCTGTACTTACATATCATGGGCCGGCAAATTGAGCGTTATGGAGCCCAGCACATCGCTGCCGTATTTCAAATAACCAAACAGACCCATGCCCACATACAGAAACACTATCAGTATCATGGCCACATTGAGCACACCGCAGGAGCCACCAAATCGTTTGGGAGTTTTCATTTCATTCTCCAGCGGCAATATGACACCAATAGCCTCCAAGGCAAACAGCACAGTGCCAAAGAACAGCGGAAAGTCCTGTGCGCGTCCGAAAGCCTCCTTGCCCTCGGTCATGACAGGCTCACGGAATATATAGTAGCATATAATGGCAAAGGATACCATGGTAATGGCGTTGGCCAGCGTGGAGAAGGGTGCCATGTACTTCAGATTACGCACCCAATTGATCAGTATCAGTGGCAGCAATATAATGATCATGCAGAGACGGACATCCACATTGGTCTCGTAGGCCGCGTCCACAATCGATTTTATATTGGAGGAGACAAACACCACATAGACACAGCAAGTGCCCAGCTGGTAGATCAACAGAAATGTGTTCACCACAGTGGCAATGTAAGGAGAGCAAGCTCTAAAGCAGGCGGGACCTTCGTTCAAGGCGTGCTCCGCCACTGCAGGATAGTTCATGCTGGGCATCTGTGCGGCATCGACATGAGGTGAGTCACACGAATCATCAGAAAAATGTCTAGAAATTTACCTTCTTCCTACGGCACAACTCAAACTCCGCCTTGACCAGCTGATGTATGCAATAGGTGCATATAAAGCCAATTATTATGGTGCCCACTGAGCCAGTCACATAGCCAGCATTGCGAAA
>JBANCW010000009.1:38681-57116 GCA_037040085.1 Colocasiomyia kotana | reverse complement strand
GCATTTGGCATGGCCAAGATGCCAGTGCCCAGGGAACCTTTAAGCAGATGAAACAATGTTTCATAATTGCTATAAAATTGAGTAAATATTATTGTTTGAATCGCTTGAAAATTCATTTGCTAAACTTACGTTGTGGGATGCTCGACGTCACGATGCTCATATGGATTATAGTCCGGATCCTTGGCCACTATGGCTGCCTTGTTGCTCACACCCTTCTCAGCCAATTCCAATGAATATTTCTTAACTCCTGGCTTGGTATTGTCCACATGATCTGCCACAAATGCCGCATTGCTGTGTCCATTTTTAGTCATTGCTAAAAGGAATACAAAACAGACCACCAAAAATCGTATAAATTATTTATATTTTTTTACATTTATTTTACTACAACAATAAATTATGTGGGAATAAGTCTTCAAAGCCCTATTTATTATATACTACATGTTATGCCGGTGGTAACCCGTTGAACAAGTAGTCAATTTTAGAACAAGTAGGCTCCAGTACACCTATGTTAGGCATGGGTCAAGTGACTAATAAGTTAAATAAAAAGACGAATTTTCCGAGAAAATTTGTCTTTTCTAAATTGGCATTCTAAATATACGTATATCAAGCATCCAAATTATTCCCAAACAAACAAATACATCAAATAGATGAAAAATACGTAAATCGAAAATATATATCCCAATTAGATTCTCCAAATAAATATCATAAATAGTAAGATTACCAGTCAGATATCCCCTATGCATAGTTATAAGAATATCCAAAGCTATACATCATAGATATTTCAAATATAAATCCCAAGCTAAAATTCCAAATAGACATCCCAAATATACATATATAAAAATACGCCTCGAGAAAAACGTGCCACATTGGAATACAAAAATAAATATTTTGATTATCCAAATATCAAATATAATAAATCAGACACGAAATACTATAAACTAGGGACTAAAAGAAAATTTGGTAGGGAAATACGCAATTGGGAGGGATGTGCGTAAAAAATGTATGGAAATAGTTCGACTGTAAGAAAAGGAAACAAACTTTTATTTTCAATATTTTATTTTATAAATCTAAATATATTTTGTTTTTACTTTTAATTATACAACTCATTTTAATTTTTATTTGATTTTCTTTATACTGATTATTATAAAAAAAATAAATAAAAATTTTTACGAATGATGTTTTGTTTAAAAATCATCAGATCTTGTTTTTATTTTTTGAAGCAGGAAAAAGAAAAAAAAAAAATTATTATTTACAAAAAATCTTTTTGATTTTAAACGAATTTTTTTTAAATAATAATAAATAATAATTAATAATAATAATAAATAATAATTTAAAGTGACTTGTACGAGTATAGAAAAAATGATTTATTATTAATTATTATTGATTTATAAAAGAATGCACTTTAAATATATATATATATTTTTTTTTTAATTTTACCGTCCTTTACTAAAAAAATTACAATGCTTTACTCTATGATACCCTTGTGAAACCGTGAACCTGGTCAAGCTCAGCTAATACAACAGACTAAATAATTTATAAAAACTCTCGCTATGACACGCCTTTGATGTGTCAAATAAAATCAAGATAAAAAACTCAAATGAAAATTGCAACAAACGAACCGGGGAAATCCATTAAATCAAAAAAAGAGAAAATTAGCCCAGTGGCCCACCAACAAATGTGGACAACAACATTATTAGCAAAAGTAACAACAAAAATGTCAGCGCCGACGTCGTCGTCAACGTCAGACGTCCAACGTGTAGTGAGTGTCATTTGCCCATTGTGTCTGCACATTTAGCGTGTCATTATTTAATTGTTGGCACTCGCTGAGAGTGAGGAGCCCTACTAGTAGCTGGTGCTGCGGCAAGTGCTGTGCGCCGTATGTGTGAGTGCGCTACTAGGAAGTAGCCACAAGCAGAAAAGCAACAAATAAAATAATTACAACAACGATTATTGTATCGCACTGTAAAGTGAATTTTATTTTTGCTTTTTGTGCTCTGAAAATAGCCACTTGACATACAATTTTAGTAAATTGAAATCAACGCTGAATAAATTTCAAGTTCAATGTAACAGAGTGCAATTAAATTTATTTGTTCCTAGCAAAATAATAATTGATAGCGTAAATTTGTAAATTTATATCGCATATATTTAATATACGAACTGCCTAATGTCTGTTCGTCATGAAAACGCGCTGAATATTTTAGCGTAATTGCCACCAATTTTCATTTCATGTTTTGTAATATTCATTTAAATCTGCCAGCCTGGGTATTTTACCCATTTCAGCAACAATTACCAATTGCTTAATTAGAAAATATGTTTGACATGCGTAACTTTGATTGCCATCATTAGAAAGCATACAAATTTAGATCTATGATAAGTGATAATAAAAAATTAAAAATAGTTTGTCTTAGATATATTTTTGTGGCGCAAATAGCGCTACTTTCTTCCGGTCTAAGTCGGATTCAGAAAAACAAGCTATAAAATTTAACTAGAGATTTGTCTTTCATAGTCATCCATGATTCGTATAATTTTTTCAAGGCTTAATTACTTCGTAGGCTTCTAGCGAGTCGGTACAGCATACGTTTCTCTAGCGGATCTAGGTAGGGGTACAGTAGAGTAAGTATAATAATCAAATATATTTTTCATAATACTATTATTATTCAATGTGTTCAATATTTGATTATTTAGATTCAAAATTGATCGATAATTCCTTTCAATGGTAACGGAAAGAATTTTCGGGCTTTAATTGATTCCTTCAGCTTAGCAGAAGATTCGGATGTATCTACTATTGTTTCTGCTATAAGTAAAGTCTTTGTCTATAACTCTGTAGTAAAGTTGATTAGGATTAGAATTTTATAAAAAGAGGCTTAAACAGACTCTTTGATATTACTCTTCTGTGGACTACCAACGTATGAACAGTTATTTGCGACTGGTGCTAGTAAGCTACTTGGAATGCTAAAATACAGAAATATGAGTAGACGAGTTAGGATTCTATTACCTTGTCATTGTCATCTTTGATTCCTTAACAAAAGTCGTTGTTGGAAACTTACACGTGGCTAGAGGGATATCAAATCTGGAGAGCTTACGTATTGGTCCAATTATCATTAACAAACTTACTCTCTGTTGTCAAATAAATCTGAAAAATTAGTATCTAGAGTACGACAATATTTTCCATTTCTTTAACAACTTATTTTACGCTATATTCAGTATTAGTTCAATAACTAATCAAAATACCCTCTCCAGTGTGTCCTCTAAGTGTTTCACATTACCCACATCAACTATAGTCTCTCTAGTTCCATTTAAAAATTTTGCAAACTTGTTAATTAAATTTTTTTGAAACTGCTTGCCAGTATAATGAGTTAGTAAAAATATGAAGAACTATTTTTATTTCTTTTCGACTCAGAATCTAATTTTTCTCTTACATTTCTTCCAATCTAAAAACTCAGACCAGAAGGGTGGCGTCGGATGCCAGTTCCTGCGTAAACAAGATATTGGAATTATAAATTTATATTTTATTTTTTAAGCTTTACATATCAAGTTGATATTAGATGCCGTTGATGTATCTGCAAAACGTTGTGGCAATTTTTTATTGCGAATAAGCCAACTATGGCCATCAAAACGAGATCAATATTATATACACTAGATATCAACTGAATAGGGACACTATATTTTCGGCAGCGATATTTTTGTAATCTCTGAACCAATCAATCAAATCAAAGGGAAAACGTTGGCTTAACTGCAAAAAGCTTTGGATTTAGCTGTCAAAGCGACTTTTACGGTTATTGATTTGCAAGAAAAAAAACTTTATACTGACAACGGTAAATTCAATAAAAAAGATTTTTAATTTGTTTGACCTACAATTGATTTTTATATGCAGCAAAATTAAATTTTATTTTAGAAATTATATCAATTCAAAGTTACTGTCCCTATTCAAATTATTATAATATAATATAACAAAATAACAACATTTAGTAATATGAACATAAATTTTTATTATTTTTATTAATTATTAACGCAATTGTAATAGCAAAAAAATATTTCATTCAATTTGATTTTAATTCTTTATTCTTACAAAAAAAAAAAAAAATAATAAATAAAAATAAATAAATAAATATTGTTTCTATTCAGATAATCGCTTGTGTTTATTTAGTATAAATATCAATAATTTAAATTAAAAATGTAAATAATGAATTTAATATATAAATAATTAAAATGAAAACCAAGTCGCATTTAATAAGATTTGTAGAAACAAATGTCGATATTATACTACACTACTGATGTTAAATATTAACCTACATTCAGTTAATTATAAATAAAATCAGTAAATTGAACTTGAAATGCGCTAAAAAACGGCTGGCAGATTTTTCGGAACATAAAATGTATAAAATTAAAATTGCTTTGCATTTCAGTTTACAGGTCAATAAAATTATACAAGCCGGAATTAAAGCCTTAAAAAATCCGTTTCATTTTAGCTCGCTCAACATTTATATGATTGTCTTCTTTTTAGTCTCAAGTATTTTAATGATTTGGTTGGCCACACCTTACTTTAAACATATGAACATAATATAATAAATGAGTATCATATCTCAGTTTGAAAATGTGAACATTAAAATAAATAAAAAATTGCAATACGCTTTTGCAGACAAAAAACTGGTATTGCATATATGCAAGTTATGTAAATTAACTACCTTTTACCAACTGCTTAGAACGCTTGGAACAGTTCAATACTCAGAATATTAAGCATACCAATCACCTGCATAATTTCTTAATATTACAAGGTCAGTCAGTTTCATTAAACCAATCAATAGCAGTTATTTGTACGATGTAGATTTTCCATAGACTTGGCTCAAAAATTTTCCATTCAACAATTTTACACCTTCATTCATTAAATTGGAGTTCAACTTATTCATGCATGCTTAATTTCAAGTACAACTTGTTTGTTTTTTTTTTTTTTTCATTTTACTACAGTGAGAAAAGAGTAACAAAATATAAAGTAAATATTGAGAGATACAATAGTTAGACAGAGATAGAGAGACAGATAGAGAGAGAGAGCACGAGCTGCTTGAACTGCTTAAACTATGCGGAAGCTATTAAGTTGTGTGCGTTTCATAAATTATTCTGCAAGTTAACTGTTATTATAATTATCTGCTATTAATAACTTTTGGTAAGCGTCTTACCAGCCCATTTTAACTTGGGAAAATATGAATTATTCATCAGGTTTGTTTGTTTTAGCATCTATTCAAAGTCGTATAAATCATAAAGAGCACTAACTTAAGTTATTAATCTTCCTTCATTTAGAATAGTTTGGGAAATTACAATGCTGATATATGCAAAACGTTGAGCGATTCACGAACGTGAGCAGCATTTTCCAGTTTTATTTTTTATTCAATATTCAATAAAAAATAATAATAAAAAAATGTATACTGTGTGCTATATAAAGTTATATATATATATAAAATATATTAACTAAATTTTTCTTAAGTCTAGTGACCAAGAAGAACAGCTTGAATGGGGAATCTAACTAGCTTAAACGGAATTAGGTTAAAAATATAAATATAAATATTTGTTGTACTACAGCTTGACTTGTAAGTGATATAAACATAATAAAAAAAAAACAATAAAATAAATTATCATTGTTGAAACAAAACTTTGTTGGGTCTGTATAGGCATAAAACTTGATAAATCTTACAAACCTTTTCAATTTCAAAGGGGTTTTCAATCAGTGGGCTCGAACCTCTTGATTTAAATTGGTTTAGTTTTGTAAGGTGGCTTAAGTAATCAATTAACTTAAATTCGGATTCGGGTTTTGGCTCAACAAAATTTTAAGAATTTTCAACTGTTATTTAAGCGGGAAGAAAAATGAAATAAAGTTGAATTATCTTTGTTTCGCTGAATGTTTGGTGCCACAAGCCAATTAATTAATTTTTTTTTTATGTTTTCGTGAACCGATTTTATGTGTTCCAAATTTAAAAAAAAAAAAAAAAATGCGGACATTCTGCTTCAAAGTTAGCAGCCCTGGTTATAATGCATTTATTAGTTGATAAAATATTTAATCTTATTTAAATTAATTTAGAAAAAATTAATAAAAAAAAAAAAAACAATAAAGAAATATGCATATGAAATTAACGTTTAATTTCTGTATCTTTTTTACGACAAGAGTTTTTACGTTTAAACCAGGCGGAATTGCATTAGAATTTCAAATTGATCGAATTCTACTTCTAAAAAATGTCATCAAAAATTTAGTTAATAATATTTAAATTTGAACAGCAAATCAAAAAGCAACCTTCAGCACAATATCTTATGTAGATTTTTGGCAATGTCAAAAATAAGCAAGTAAAAACGCGCACAAACCGCCTGCGACTTTTGTCGCGCACGTGAAAATAAAGGCAGCACGCGACAACTCATGTCATGAGTTCATTGAGCTGTGCAGTCAAAGCTGTTGAAGGTAAACTGCAGCATTTAATGATATAAGCTTTTTATTAATGAATTAAAATAATATAAAAATCAAGACAAACATGATATGAAAGAAAATATTTTAACTTCAATTGTTTTTTGCGACGTGTTGGCAATTTCAATGATTGATTTTTAAATTTGAACTGCTCGAAATTGAGCAATTTGAGCGGCTTCAGCAGTTAAGATGCGAACTGAGCGCTTTTAAAAAAGTTGTTCCCCTTGTTCCAAATCGTTCATTAATAAATTTTTTCAATTTTTATATTTTTTTATTATAAGTACGCATTTTCGAGTTTACAATATTCGTTTCAATTAAATATGCTCGTATCACGCACAGCTATTTATTTGCTTCATTACCTGGCTTAGCGAAAAAAAGAAAATTATATGAAATTTATTTAAAATTTTGCAAGTTCTATTTGACATTTGAAAAGTTAAAAAGTCAGCAATATCTAAATTATAACATGCATATTTGATAGCATTGCTTATTCAAGCGGTTGCTTTTATTTGCCTTAGGGGCTATACATAAACATTTTGTTTTTGTAGTTGTATGTATTTTAAGGTGTGCCAATTGCTCAAATGCATAATTGAGTTTTTGCTACTTACATGCAATAAGTAATTTAAGCTGCTTGAACTGCTATCAATTTGCACTGATTATGGACATGAAGCATATTTAGTGCCTGTAGCATGTATTTTGAGCTGTTAAGAATGACTCAAGTCAATATACTTTTAGATGAAACGCTATAGAGGCAACAGTAACTGCTCAGAGGCAAAGTGGATTACTGCTGACTTAGCCAATGTGTGGCTTGAAATTTTTACATTGCCTTGAACTGAGTACACGCTTTAGTCGACTGCTGTTTCTATTTCACACAACTTATCTGAGTAATAACAATGTTAGCACAACAATATATACTATGAAAATGGAATTGCATTCAGACTGTTATAATTTGTCAAGTTGCGCACTATAAGAAATGCTTGTAGAACATATTGCAATACTGGCAATTGACCTACAAGTCGTATGAGTAATCTGACAATTACTTAATATTAGTTCTATATTGTTTTACATTTATGCGAAATTATTTAATTTGAATAAAAATTTAATGTTATTTTACATATAATATAAATTATTAATTGAAATAAATTGATTTATTAGCACAAAATTATGTAATTGCCTGCCACATTTTCAATTTAAAAAATTTTTTTTTAACTTTTTCTTAATATTGTGGCCTGCAAAGCTCCAGAGACAAATATATACATTTGTGCTTTCATTGAATTATTGAAACAGTTTAAAATAAAATTATAATTATTTTATTCTAGAGGATCTTTATCTGTATGCTATGAGGTAATTTTAAGACAAACAATTTTTGTCGGCAAATTAATACTGAATTTTTTTATTTCATTAACTTTTTTAAGGTTTCCACTTTATTTAAATCATTTATTCTTTCCAAAGAATGGGTTTACTACGCAGAATTTAAAAATATATTATTTAAGTCAGCTGTAAAATTTTTAAGAAAAAAATTAAGTAAAACAAAATTAACGAAGTTCCTGCAGTTGAACCAACTTTTATTTATTTTTTTTTTTTGGAATATTTAGGCAAGGTTGACTTTGGTAGAGCAAGATTATCGGTCAGATGTTTATTTTAGAGCGATTTAGCGAATCGCTAAATGATATGCACAATGAATCCTTCTGTACTCTGATCAATTAATTATGCAGCTCTAAAAATTAAACATAACTTCATAGAAAACCAAAAAATCATGCATAACTAAAAGAGAGTCTGGCAATTTTAAAGACATTTCTTTGATGACTCCAAACACGATTCAGACGATTGCGACAAATCTAACTTCAGAACAATGAAAATTCCGCATTCAAAACTGCAATACAACAAAACATAAGAAATTATTTTTTGAATATTATGAGCTCAGAGGTACGAAACGCCAGTTAAATTAGAATTCGGTATGTACATTTAAAAGAATTAAGAAAAAAACAAAGAAAAAAAAAAAAACAAATCACAATTAAGTATATAACATTTTTAATAATGTTATCTCTTCTACATGCAAAAATTGTACGTAATAAAGTTCAAACATTTTTATTTACGAATATATTATGAATTAATTATTTAAAAAAATACATTCGAAATCTTAAGCTAAGCATGAACTACTAGTTGAACGGTAAAAAAAATTCTTGGCCAAAAATCCAATGGCAATGCATTAAAATATATTTTTGTAAACAGTGATAAAAAAAAGCAGTGGAATTAACCGATTTAATATACATATATATATGCCTATAATAATTATAGCGCTCCCTGTAATCCAGTAAGAAACAGGACGGCTTGATCTGAACTCTCAACGGGTAACACAAAACTAACATTAAGAAAGAATGAATTCTTAAGCACTCTGATTTTTATTTATTTTTTTATATATATAAAATCGCTGTAGACTTAAAACTATTATGTATAAAGTGCTGTGGTCTTGAACTTTGATTTTATAGAGTATTCAGTTTGCAGCTAAAGCTAGGAAATAATCTTGGTAACCTATAAGAAATAGGAGTAACAAGCTCGAAGAGCATCTTTGTCAAAAACTGCAATCTGTGAACTATAAATTCCATCTTCCACAGTAATAAAAATCGGGTTTCTGTTTTTATATGCTGATCTCATCGGATGTACATATTCTACTGTCAATGCAATTCCTCAAATCATTTCAATGCAGTTACTTGATCAATATATTTGCGTCAGCTTAGTAAATTTTTACTAGCATTTTCTCTAATGTTGTTTATGCTTATAAACAAGTACATTGAAATATATATATGTAGTATATAAATCCATTTAAGTACGTTTTGCGTGGCTTGGCTTAAAAATAGTTTCAATTCAATTAAAGCAAAATTTGTGCACTCATGCTCGGCTTGGATGAGTGCGCGAGAGACACTTACTAATTTGAAAAAAAAAAAACACAAAAATAAATAAATAAAATAAAACACATTTAAACGCCGTCACACTTCCGTCTTGCTTATTGCTTTGTTGTAATTATATAACGGTTTTTAACTTACCGATAATTAAAAGCAGGTATTCAGATTGTATTCAAATGTTGTTGCTTTGGCTTAAATATATTTGCATATATTGTTTGGGTAATAACAATTAATTTTGAACCTCAAGCCGGCTAATTTTTGCTCACTTTAATCTGTTTTAGTTGTAGCAGCTTTACGGTAATTATAAAAATTATTTAAATATTGTTTTTATTTTTCATTAAGTCTAATTTATACTAGCAAATTATTTAAATCAATTGGAAAATTTTTGTAGACCACTTGTAAGAAGCATTTGTTGATCGTTGTTGTTCTCACTAAGCGACACGAGACAACAACCAGACGATTGCAAACAGCAGTTGCTGGGCTTGAATTAAAAAAAACTCTTTAGTTCGCAGTTAAGTTTATTGTTGTTGTTGTTTTTTTTTTTTGCGTAGCTGCTGTTGCTGTAAGTGCGATGTGATCGTGTTGGCCGCGCGTTAACGACTAAATCAAACCTAACGTGGGTCACCAGTTTTAAGCAATGCGCACTGAACATTCAACGCCGTTGCACAGACAAAACACGATGACAGCATACACACAACGCTCGCAGAAAGGAAACATATTCACACAGACACAAACACACACACACACACACATACATACATACATACATATACAGTGCGCATAAATTTGTTGAGATGGGCAGAGCGCTAGATCAGTGCATGACACACAATAAAATCCGATATACTCGTAAGTATATTAAAAGAGGCAATATTTACTAAATTATGCACAAAATATTGTAGAAGAAGCAGCTCAGTTAAGTTGAGTGCTCAAAATTCTCTGAAAATAACAAGCCTAACTATGCTAAGTATTTGCATATAGTATGTGATGCTCAAATACTCTTTTCCACGATTTTATGCATTAACTGAAATAACACTTTTGAAAATCGAATGATACTTATCATTATTTGTATTTGACTTCATAACTAAGTGCACCTCTCATTCTATATACTATACATGCATACTGTATATATTTTTTTAAATTTCATTTTTTATTAATTTGTTTTTTTTTTTTTTTTTTTTTTGTCAACCCACCATGAACCGGTCTTACGACAAAAAGTGCTTAGAAATAATAACAATGACGAATAGGCTGCGTTAATAGACAGAGGACAGAATTCACAAAATGATAAGTCATTTTAAAATAATTAATTAACTAAATCAAGGTCGCTGAAATACAAACTCTTCAGTCTCCTTCTGGCTCTATTTACCAGCAGTTCCTGTGCCAGTGAATTAGAGTGATATTTTAGTCGTTCAGTGCATATTGATCTGCTCTGATACCAACGGTATATTTAACTCCCGAGGGATAAACGTGTTTCTCATAGGCCATTGAGCGTCAACCATCTTCCTAAATGCAATATAACTAAATTTTAGTTACTATTTTTGGTGTATGGATTATGTGCTTAAATTATGTATATTATTTATATATTTTTAGATTCAATATTGTATATTGTTCAAATGCCTAACAATTTTAACAATTTAATTGCAAATACTTTATTCTAAAAAATAAAAGAAGATTTCATATGATATCTGATTGAACCGTTAAAACAACAGCACAGCAAAGTTATCACAGGTAAAATTCAAAGTAAATTCCAGCGAATCAAATCGATTCATCTTTTGTTTCCAGTTCGAGTTCCGATATATGCCAAATTAGAGATTTCAGTAAATTATTACTTATTAGGGTTACAGTTCTTTTTTTTTGTATTATTATTTTGTATTAATTCGGTATAAAATAAAAATCATTTATTTATCTTTTTTTTATTTTTATGAATCTATTTAATTGACTTTATTTACATAGTAATATAAAGTAATTAAAAAACAAGAGTTTCTGAGTTCATTGGAATCCAATTTCGATAAAGACTTTATTTTTGGCTTAAGAAAAAACTGTGATTTTGTTAGCGCCAACTACTTATCTAAAGTGAATCTGTGAACCGAAACAGTATTCATTCAGTTATAATACGATACCATTATATTATTGATATATCTGAACCGATAGGCTGGTATTTAAAGCTTAAAAATACTGTACGTTAAGAATTTATTTTTGTCCTTCAATAAAATTTAAAAATATATATTGATGTATTTTAAATGTTTTCGATATTTTAAAATATAAAGGCAGAATACGATGATACAGCTGAGTACAGGCAGTCGAGCAACTAATACCTTTGACTCTCGAAAAATCTTTATTCCTGCAAGCTATTGGATTATAATTCTCAGAATTCGATGCAAAAACTATCCCAAGTAGTTAAAAAAAAGTAACTACTTTACCGCTAAAAGATCTCAAGCTCGAAAACTAAAAAATCAAAATACATATATAAATATATAATATATAAATATATATTAAGAGAAGACATCTTGTGTCGCTGTGTGTGTCTAATGGGCGCTACTGAACTGATCGCTTTGTAATTTTTAGAGTATTTCAATGCTGGCAAGGGGAAGATTTTGGACTAGGCAGATGCATCGGTATAGCTTTAATTATAATTGATATTTAAAAACAAATATAAAAAGTATTTCTTGAAAACTGATACAGAAACAATACATAGAAATAATGTGTTGAATGAACATTAAGATGAATTATAGAATATTTAGCTTGGCTTATGGTAGAAATTTCTTACTAAGCTGAATATTTGAGTCTTTAATAAAGATTTAGAATTTATTTCTTATTATCGCAGTAGCTATAAATTTTATATGTATAACTTATTTTGCTGAGTATAGAAACATCGAAATAGCATCTGGGCTTCCAACTTCCAGCTCTTTTTGCAGGTATTTTACTACATTAATTTAAAGCCAGCATAGTTCTAATGAATGTATCTTGTCTTATAGCGCATTTTGTGTGTATGTAACTGACAAGCAATAAACAGTTTGAGGTCAAAAGAGAGCAACGCATCAAGTAATATTTGTAGAATGTAAATATTTACCATATGTTTATCATAAGAGCAGAGTTACATGTCACATTAAATGAGCAACTAGCGACATTCAAACTGCTACATTTCAGCTGCTAGTAGGTTGTTTAACGCTAGCTTCAATTCAGCATTCAATCCACATCCGCAGTCAATTCAACTGGAATGAGAACGACTTTGCTGAGCGCTGCCTTTGGCCGGCCTTTGTACACGCATTGCACTTAAGTCAATTAGTTTGTTTTGATATGTGGTGTTATGATAAGGGTTCGCTATGGATATGTCTTGATGCTGATGCTAAATGCATTGCACATATCAATGGCATAACAAACAAAATACCTACAACTATGTAAACATAATAATATTAACAACTAAAGTTTAACTTGAATTTTTCTGCTTTTGCTTGGTTTCGCTGCGCAGCAAAACTGATCTGCAAACACTTTCGGTTGCACTAAGCAGTAGTGGGTACGTAAGTAGGCGATGTAATATGCCCAGGCCCAAATGCCATTGTCCAAATTTGGCAGCGACTGCCTATGGTATATCATGTATGAAGTGTACAAGTACAACATCAGTAAAAACAAGTGGAAAAGCTATATACAGGTGAGCTCTGACTAGAGAATGCACAGTCAACAGACAGTTTAAACAGCTCAGGTACAATAATGAAGCGCCTATAAATGTTTACTTTCAGTGACTATCTTTTTTCCAAGCTGATTACGTTTAACAGGAATGTTTTACTTCAGACTGAAAAGCCTCATGATCATGCTCTAAAATGGAAAATATATCAAAATCGTCATTTAAGCGTCAACTTACATTTATGAAGACATATTTAATGCAAAATTTTTAGTATTGCAGAAAAAATCTTTCATAAGCAGAAAAAAGGCTTTAGAAGCTGGTTCGTTATATAATACTGAAGGCTTAAAATAATTCGTGGAAAAAAATAAAGTTAGTTATATTACTTTTCATATTCTCTCAAAGCTTCATACCTTTATCAATATATATTTTAAAATAAAAATAATAAAAATTAAAAATATAATAATTTGCATTTATATTCTTTTTAAAACCACATATCTTTATCTATGCATAATGTATATTTGAAAATAAGAGTAACAACTTAAATACTTTGAACTAATAAAAATAAAATTCAAATTCAAATTAAATAATTGGAATTCATTTTCATAGTATCTTAAAAAGTCGTATCTTTATCTATAGATAGAATATATTTGAAAATAAAAGAGTAAAAAATTAGTTACTTTGAATTGCTTTTAATATTCTCTTAAAGCTTCATTAGTTTATCTATATATACAAATTATTTTTAAATTAATATTAAAATAGTAAAAATAAAAATAAAATAATTTCCATTCATTAACATTATCTTAAAGCCCTGTATTTCTATCTATGTATATGGATGTTTCATATAATAATAAAAATAAAATGAAAATCAAATAAATTAATTTGTATTTTGAATTTATTTTCATAGTCTCTTAAAACGTCATATTCTTATTTACAGATATTATTTATTTGCATAAAAAGAGTAAAAAATAAAATAAAATTAGAATTAATTTTAGTATTCCCTATATATTTATATATTTATTTATTTATATATTATTTATAAATTATTAAAATAGCAGAAAAATAATAAATAAATAAATAAAAAAAAAAAAATTAAATGTAATCTCTATCTATGGATAATATGTATTTAAAAAGACTAAAAAAGGGTAAGAAATAAAATTAAATAATCTCTATTAATTAAAATAATTTTTTTAAAGCACCATATTTTTACCCATAACATATATAAATAAAAATAAAATAATTTATATTGATTTTTATATTATTCTTATATTCTTATCTTAAAGTCTCATAATATTTTCTTTAGATAAAAATTATTTGCAAACAATAATTAAAATATTAAAAAAATAAAAATAAAAGATTTTTTGTATTAATTTAATAATTCTCTCTGAATTAAGTTACCTCAAAAATATCACATTTGATGCTCAATAGTTGTATGCTCTTTGACGTGAAATGCACGATTTCAATAGTGAATTGATTTTTTTTTTTTTTCTTAAATATGTGCTACGGCGACTCTAACTGTTACATACGTACACCTTAAACTTATATACCCATATCCCTTTTAGTGTTGAGTATAATAAAAAGACAGCAACAACTGCAAAAAAAAAAAAAGAAGAACCTGAAGCTACCTACCATTTTTCAGCTTGTGAAATGCGCAATTAACATTTTTGTACAACTCTTGCAGTAGTTGTTGTTGTTATATGTATCTTTATTGAAATTTTTTGTTGCTTTTGCCGATTTTTGTTTTGGATATGCGTATAGCGCACCTTAATGCACTTTCTCAATTTAAAGTACTACATACAAAAGTATTGCGGCTCGCTTGAGTAAACTTCAACCGGTTTGCCGCTTCCATTCATTGTGCATGCTCAAAAACTCAAGAAAACAAAAAGTACTGCCAACAAAATCCGAAAGAAAAGAAAAACATTAAGCTAACAGAGAATATTTCAAGTGAAAAAACTGCTGTGGCCTTGTCCACGTAACTCTAAATACGCTTCGCAATTTTGCGCTACTTGTTTTTTTTTTTTTGCATGCATTACACATACGACGTGTATGGCATTTGAGTGGCTGCGCGACCCTATTAATGACGTCAATTCCTGCTTTCAATTAAACACCATTGAATATGCACGCAATGTATAACAATCAGCTACCATGACCAATAGCTTATACTACATTAGCTGTACCAAAATTAATAATCATTCGAAGCGATTTTCTGGTTTGTTGATTACCATAAAGTGCTAAGTGTTGCTAATTTTTGTACTGTTGATTATTTTTTATTCTTAAATTAAGCGTTAATCAAATCATAAAGCGATAATTAGTTGATCTTTCACAAATCATGTGTTGATGTGGAATCAGATTGTTTGCAATAACTGTGACGTCAAGCAGCTGTCCAACTCCAACAAAATAGGTCGGCGTATACAAGTGGTTGGGATCATAAATCACAGTCAATTATCACAATATAAACTAAACATTGAATAAATGTCAATAAAGCTTAATTATTTTTAGCTCCTGCATCCATTGGTCAAGGGTCTATTAGTTTTGTGCAAATGCATGTAGCAGGCAGAGGAAGGCATGGCAGACACCGTAAAGTATATATTCTTGTTCAGCATCGACAGCAAATCCGATTGAGCGATGTCCTTCCGCCTGTCGTCCATATAAACACGTCGAGATTAATTTTTTAATTTGCTGCAAACCTTAGATATCTGCTCCATCGCCTCCACGCCCACTTTTTCAAGCGTTTAAATTTCACAGGCTTTCTAAGTTACGATAAGCGAACCCAGAATGTTTATGCAGAAAATCGTTGCCATTGCCACAATACACGGTCCCAGAAATTAAAAATTTAATTTTCAGCCATAATCTTTATTTTAGAGTCGCCAAATTTGATATTTAAGCCAAATATATTTATTATACAACTGACAAATAAATTTTGAAATAAATAGTATTGCAGTTCAAATTTTTGATATACTTTTCACTTACTTATTGGCTTATATTTTATTTTTTATTTTCTTTTTTTTTAAAGTATATTTTATGAATGATCGAATAATTACATTCTTTTCAGAGGATTTTCGTCCATAGTTAATCAGCCCGTCTTTATATTTTTTTTTAAATTATATCTTCTTTTTTTATTTAGTTTAGCTAAATTATTTTTATCTGGTTTTTATTTTAATGTTTTATACAATATACAACAGCCTTGCAGACGCCCTACTTCTATGCTAGTTAGACTAACTAATTTATTTATTTATTTATTTAATAATATTTGACCAATATTTGAAACTGTGTCAGACGTCAGTAAATTTGTCTAGTAAATTTATTTATTTATTAAATTTGTATCATTTCCATTATATTTTGCTGACCTTTTGGTGATATATCTGTGTTATAGTTTTCGCTGCCTGTTCGTCTACCATTCTTGTTGTTTTTTTATGTCTCCAATGTATTTCGTACCTCCTTCGGGGAGAAGTACAGCGGTACTTCTGGCAGCTGTGATGTAAATTTAAATAAATAAATAAATATCTTCATATTTATTAAATTTTTATTTTTTATTAATTTTTCTATTTAATTTTTATTTTTATTTGCGATCTGTAAGCAAATTTGTAGTGGACTTTTGACACGAGATCCTTACTTAATAACCAATAAGTAATATTATTAAATTACAGCAAATTATTTTGTAACCTTGAGTAAACTCGGGTTAAGTAAACACTTTGGTCATAATTGCAATTTGAATATTAATGTTGATGGGTTGGTCAACAATAAAAATGTTTAAGACAAGTTGCAATATGCTTTCTTCATCTGCTGCTGAACATTCATCCAATTCATGAGTCTAAAACTTGCCATTGTTTGGTTATGATTTTTTTAGTAGAGTGAGTAAAGTTTCGGAAAGTAGGAAGCACAACTTCAATCAGTACAGATATATCTGTTGACCTTAAGAAGAACTTGGAACTTGACTTTGAATATTTAGCCCTGAAGGTAGAATTTGATCAACTGGTTGCAGAATGGCAGCTGAAAATTAATATTGTATTCAATATCCTACGACCTTTGCGGTAATCTGTCAGATGCTTAAAAATTGTTAGGAAATTTAAATAAATTAGATGTGTGCAGTAGTTTTCAGAGCTGCTCAGCGAAAGTAAATAGCAAGAAGTGCGACAACATATTGTAATTTTCAATATCGACTGCTGGGGGCTACATAGGTAAAGTGTCTTTCAGCCTTAATAGCATTTCAGCAAAGCTAAATGTACGCGTCACGCTCTATTTATAAACATAAAAATTTGCTACCTTTCAAGCTTGAACTTCGGTTGAGCCTGCATGAGAAGCAATATTTATTTGGCTTAAAGCGAATTATTTTAACTGCTTGCAGGCAGTCATTATATGATCTAAATTTAGCGTTTGACACTTGTTTTGGTTCGATGCTTAGACACTCCAATTTATTTTTTTTTTTCAGCAGCTTTTCACAATTACTCATTAATGGGCTGACATCATTATTGCGCTTTTTTTATTACCGTATATTTAGATGTGTGATATTTATATAAAATGTAACAAAATTGTTAAGTAGATTTTTAGATAATTTAGTGTTTATTTATGTTTTTTACATGTTTTATATTTAGTTACGCATTCAGCATTAATTTGATATTGTTCGCATGGGAAAAAAGCAATCTAATTATTGTTATTTGACATATCAGATGCTAATCAAAAGCAAATACAAACTGAAGGCTGTATTAAATTAAGGAAATGACAAATTTTCACAAGTAAATACAATAAAAATAATATACGTGCTGGCATTACTAGCCCGTACTGTAATCAGAGTCACTGAAAAATTCTTTCACTTGAAATTGCTGTTACCCTGAACTTAGCCAGCGCGCCTTGTGTTGGACCAACTAGGCAGACAACTTAGAAGTGAATTGTCCTAGGGAACATTGAAGTAACCTTTGTTAGTGCAATGACTTGGCTCAGCCTCTCTGTTAGTTACGGGCTTAAATTTAGCATTATATACGTACACGTGCACTAGTTAGTAGCTCAATTGCGACAATAGTACTATAGACTATATACTGGCATTTGTTGCATTTGCTAAACAAATCAGCACTCGCTGGTAATATTGAAATAATGCTGCTACCTACGCCGGTTACCCATAGACAGATAGCCCACCCAGTCGAACTGAGCGATACTTACTATATACAGCATGCATATGTCATTTAATTGAAAGATTACTTTGTTATTGTCAATTTGTGGCGTCTCTTCAAACTATTTTACGTATTATTTTATTTTACGTTTTTTTTCACTTTTTTTTTTTTCTTTTTTTGAAATATCATACAATGAATGTAAATGTGTAGAAAAAAGTAAATAATTTGATGATAATAAAAAAAATCTAAACGAAAATCGCACAAAACACGAGGCGAATGTTTTTTTTTTTTGTTTTTTTTTTTTTTGTTTCTGAATTTGGGTTGACAACCAGAACGGTTTGTTGATTTATTGTGGAATGTTGCTGCTTG
>JBANCW010000009.1:19234-38581 GCA_037040085.1 Colocasiomyia kotana | reverse complement strand
TTTTTTTTTTTTTTGTTTCTGAATTTGGGTTGACAACCAGAACGGTTTGTTGATTTATTGTGGAATGTTGCTGCTTGAAAATTAGTATCTATAATGCAGCTAAAGGAAATGAACAAAATTGAATGCGACACACATGCTATACTTAGTACATACCCTGAACTTAGTAGTGGAATTATAAGCTGAAATAGAAAAATTCTATCAAATTTTATATTATAATAATTCGTTACTTGCTTATGCAGTCATCTTTGCACAAACAAATAAGTTAACAATAATTTATATGCCTAAAATAAAATACAAATAAATCTAGTCACGACTAGATTTGAATTTCAATAAAAATAATTAAAAAAAAATAAATAACGATTTATATAAATCCAGGCTTTCAGGCATCCAAGTTAATGCTTACAATGTAGTTTTAAAAAATGTGTCGTCGCAGTTTCCACAATTATCAACTTATCGCCTAGTAGCTTTCGTATCAGTTGCTCGATTAGCTGACTAAGCGACATGTATCATATTGTAACAAGTGCCTCAATATTAATTTTCTTTTTATAACAGAAACTAATACAATTTTGGGCCGCCAATTGCTAACACGAAATTGACTATCTTGGCAGGGCCAAGCTCTGGCCTACTCAATTACCAATTTCCTACAGCCTATTTTCCAGAAGTCAAGTTACTATGAGAGCATCAAAATTTTAAAAATTATAACTAACTTATTAGTTAATTACTAATTACTTAAATTTATGGTCCGACATCTATCTTGAAATCAGTTTTCTCCTTTGCATACTTACTCAAGCAGAAATATGTTATATCGTTTATTGGACATATTAAATGGCTTCTATTTTCAGAAGGATTTAAATATAAACTGAATAATTTTTAGACATATTTTATGCCTCTGTTGATATGGCAATCCTTATATATACAACCATGCGTTACATATTGTATTATCCATGTATGGCAACTCTGTACTTAATATGATACAGAATAAAAATTGTAGAGTTCCCTTTTCATAATCTAAACGATACGGTAACTTTTTCCAACACCTTATATTTTGTTGAAGCTAATTTTAGTCTCTAAAAAGAATGGAACTTCTTATACAAATTAAAAAAAAAAGTCAAAAAGATATTACACAATGCATATGTTGATCTGTTGATGCGTTCTGGTCCGTCTTATTTTGCATTTTCAGCATGAGTTTGTCTTAAGCCATGAATCTTTGCTTCCACGCTTTCGATTTTAGACTAGTATATTTCAAAAGATATATTATTTACAATATACGAACCTTGAATGTGAATACAGCACTAAAAATGTTCATTCGAAATGCCACACCTACCACGAACCATGTAGTTCCTAAATTCTTTGCATTATCGTCATAAATAATGTAATTTTTCTAAATAGTTTCAGCACATTCAGCAAATGTTCTGGCATTTGTTGCACGCTACTGACGATAACTATACGTGCTACTAACCCATATACATATTTTAGCGCTTAGTTTAACTACAGTAATTAATTTTTTATATATTCTATCAAACAATCACGTACCTCCTTCAGAGTCATTTAATTTTTTTCGCATTACATTTGTCAATTTCCGCTGCATAAAAAGATTCAGAAAATAAGCTTAAACTAAACCAACTAACATTTATTATAGTATAAGAAATTGGTAATAAAATCTAAATCTTCAATTTCAATTTCAATTCGTTTTCACTTTTTTTATAATATTAACAATGGGTTGTGATTTATGACTTCAACTAGTAATAAGAGTATAGGTTTGATATAACACCTCTTCTACTTAGATATATAATTATGTACAAAGGAAAAATAAGTGATTAGTGACTATAATTGGGGAGAAAAAAGTTAAAAACTCCGTGATGACTTATAGATAAACTTACAACTAAGTGACTAAGCCAGATCATTAATATGTGGGTATATTGAGTCTTGATATTTAGAAAAAAAATTATGCGATAGTCTTAATCACCTACTATCTAACATTTTAATTTTAGCTCGACAATGTAGGCCAATCGTAGTGTAGTGCCAGGGAAGGTTATATATGAGTTTTAGTACTTTATTTTGGCTGACCTGCAGGTTGTTTATATGAGACTTGGCTATGTCTGACCCGAACCCAAAAGCACAGATATCGTCGTAGATTTAGCTTTTTCCTAAGTGTACTATGAAGGCTCGATTTTTTAGGAAACTTTGGACTATTTTTATGACCGCTGGGGGGAAACATAACATTTTATGGGTTTGGCCATCGTGCCACACAGAATCAAAGGCGGCTTTTATGTCAAACAGAATCATTCCAGTAGACTTTGAATTGGAAAAATTGATAATTGATAATTTTTTTGATTCTGATGAGGGGATGCAGAGTGTTGTGCTCTCTTCGAAAACCAAACTGTTCACGTGGCAGGATACTGTTCGATTCAATGAATTGAGTGAGCTTATCCTAAATTACTTTTTCCAGGATTTTGCTAATCTAAATCTTAAACGTTTAAAAAAGAAACAAATCAAATATTAGCAAGATTCTTATTCAACTTCAAATGCAAGCAAGTCAGAACTGAAGACCCCCAAAACTTTCAATCACTAAACAGAAAGAAACCAGTGAGTGCCAAATGTCCGATTTAGCAATCATGACAGCTATACTGACCAAAATTGATGAACATTTGATTAACCACAGTTCCTCTTCTGTCACTTGACTATACAGTAATGTTGGTTACACTGCATGCAAATGACAGTAGGTGTAAATAGTAAAATACTGTGTGAACAATAGGTGATAGGGCACTTTGGGGTATAACACAGCGGTATCATAAGTATTCCTAGATGTTTTTATCTATTAGATAATTCCTCAGGTGGTATCCGTTGAGTGAGATAATTAAATTTTGTTGATGACTTTGCCAAGACTACAAGAGCAGTTGATGACTAAATCATTATCAGATTCTTTGCTTGAATATTTTTCTTTTAAGGGCAGTTATTGGCTTTGAATTTTGGTGCTATTTACTGTACAGTATATTCTTCTACACAGTATTTGAATTGACTATACTTACAATTAAATTGGTAGTATTAAAAGCATATCAACTATTACAAAATAGTAATTCAAAATCGATAAAACGGTTACAAAGGCAGCAACATGAAGCAAAGTTAACAACTATTAGATCAATTGAATACACACAATATCGAATATGTGGTATCGAAATGGTGTCATTTTGTCAGTACCTAAGATATTATGAAATTATATATTTAACGAGTCTATCACGATAACCATGACTTTATTTGGCATTTATTACATAAGACTTAAAGTATTAAATTAAGTATAAAGATAATATTGTAAGTTTACATTACTTCGCAATGCATTACTTTCATATGCCGCTTGCAGATAACTGCGTAAAGATTGATAATAAACTCATAAAAACTTAATAAAATATGGTATTGGCTGGCTTTGAAAAAACTCTACAGCAACTCTACTATGTAATACGTACAACGGGAAAATTAAAATATTGCTGTTGGTTTTTTCTTTCTCTAAGATTTGAGAAAGCCTGTTTTGTACATACGAAATTTATTTTTTAATCCATTGGAAATGTAAATTACTGTTAATATTATAGAAGCAATAGATTTTCTTATTTCCACTTTGTCTGACTGCAATTTGTTTTATTTTCACTTTTGGCAATCAATCAAGCGAGATATGATTGATATTTGTTGGCAAAAAAAAATATATATATATATATATAAAAATTACAATGAGACAATCAAGGTAATTTTATGCAGGATGATTTAGTAATTTAAACATAAATTAGTTTAAAATCCCATTCTTATCTTCAAAATTCATATGTTGACGCCAAAAATTATGATTCAAATGCAAGTTTTTTAACATAAAAAAATTGAATTTAAAATTATTTTGATTCCACTTTAGCTTGAGTTGGAGCAACATTTATTCTAATCTTAAATGGTAATTTGCTTAATTTTTACTTCTTCTGCTCTAATAAATATTTAAATTTTAATATGTTTAATAAACATACTAATTTTAAGCCATTTTAGTATTATTTGAAGAATTATTATGATGGAATTTAGTAAATTTTTGGCTCGAAATAAGCTTAAATAATTTTAATATTCTTATTATATTTTAGTTTTTGGTTTAAGATTTTTAGCTGAAATTTTCACTTGATATTTTTTTCAACTCAATTCAATTCATTTATTTTACCTTTATTAATATTACAAAGCATTTTTAAAATCTTAGTAGAATAATAAGATTAGAGGATAATCATACTTATTGGACATTAATATAAAAATATGACATGGAATAATTTTGAAAAATTTTGTTTTGTGGAGAAACTTTAAGCAAATAAAAACGCTGTTAGTACTTAAAAATTAACATATAACTAAAATATGGTGGCGGATCATTTATATGTGAATATTATACTGAATCTTGATATTTTATTGACAACTTTTGCAATAATCGTAATAACCAACCATTTGAATATTTTCTTTTCAATATAGGTCAACTGCTGACTGATGCCTGAGTAGATTGTGAATAAATTTCAAGATTTTCTATTGAAATAATTGAAATTTTAACTACTCAAATTATTAAAATTTGAAATAAATTTTAGCTACTCAAATTATTAAAATTTGAAATAAGAATTCAAATTTTCCCTTATAAAGATACAGCAGATCAGATCAGATCAGATGTCAGAAAGTCACTTTTATGGCCAACTAATCAAGTTTATTAAAAGGGCTAGAATGATAACACCAGCTGCAGAATAACTGCTTGATTGCCATGACCACATACAATTTTTAAATTTATGCTATACAAATAGCTGATAAGTCTAATAAATAAATTTTGTTAAATATACTAAATATTATGTAAAGAATTCATGCTACATCATGCTCTAAGCTCACTAGCTGCCAACTGAATTTTCTGGCTGTAAACAAACAAAAAGCCATAAATGTATGAAAATACTGAAAGTTGTATTCTATAAATTAATCTAACCTAATCTGTAGTTAGCAAGCTATACAGAATAAGTAAAAAAGTTTACAGTTCCATATCAACGACTATGGGATATACTCTACTCAACTTTATCTATGTGTAGTTAAGATAGGCAGTTGGTAAAAATATTTATGAAATGTATATAAAAATCAGATATTACCTATATAAGTTCAAAGTTGCTATCCCAATCTAGCTGATTATTAAGAATCTATTATTTTAAACTTGGTTGTCAAAAAAATAAAAAAAAATTCAAAAAAGTAATGCTTGAAGGAAATGAATTAGGCTTTGTTATTTTCACAATTTAATTAGTAATTAAGAACAAAAATATTGCATTTGATTTGGCTTAGTTCATGAATTAGAAAAGTTTTTGTGTTGCTAAAAATGTCTCGCATATCAGTTGAGTTAGTTGAGCTACTATACATATTTTAAAAATACAATTTTGTTAAATATTTTGATTTTTGACGACCGCTTTTACTTGAAGATTTAGCGTGCTGATGTTGAGGTTGAACTATTTATTATTTAATTTATTTATATTATTTTTTTGAATTATTAAAATTGATAGAACATTTAATAACAACCAACAACACCCAATAAGCAGATTGTTAAATTATATGTTTATATAATAATTTTTAAATATAATCATTATTAATCATTTTCAAAATAAAAGTTATCCAGCGATTTTCAATGCAAGTCCGGGTGCGTTTCACCAATTATAATTCACGAACTAATTGTTGTATTAATCTTCAACCTAAATAAATAAATCGTAACTAATATTTAAAAAGCAAAACAAAATCACACAACATTAATAATAAATTTAATCATAATAATTTATTTACATGCATAACAGAATCTGATCTGTAAAAGTTGTTTCCGCTTCATTTCATTCTATCCAAAAAAGAAAAAAAAAGCACAAGAATGAGTCAACAATGACAATGCCACCAATGGTAATAATGGATTTTATATACTTAGTATTATCATATAAAATTGTAGTATTAAAATACCAAACGCACGTTTTCAAAGTCGATATCTATACTGTTTTAATACCACACTTTTCTTCGGTTTTGAGTTATTTACTTTAGGAACTTCAAAATTTGCCAGGTCAGCTTGATATAATTATTACATTATTAAAAAAAATTGCGCCAGAAAATAATATTTATAATACATAATATAATATTATATAGTACTAAAAATTGAGCCAGAAAATAATATATATAATACATAATATAGTACTATATGCTGTTACCTGCATAGGCGCAAAGTTAATATGACTTTTACGGCACATAAAAAGACTCAACTGAAACTAATCTGAGCGCATTTTCAAAAACCCCTTAAAAGCTGGTAAGCATTTTGGCTGCCTCTGACAATCGCTCAGCCGCGCTGCCGACAATATAGTATTGTTTTACCAACAATTTGTATTTTGGAAAACAATTTTATACATATACCTAGCTTAAATTGTTGTATCGCACGTTTTGTTGTCAGCTTAAAAAAAAAATGAATTAAAAAAAGATATAAAATCAATGGCAATAAAATAAGCATTGCATATTGACATACTTTTTGCACATCTGACTTATGAGTTTGAGTTGTTTGACAACAATAACAACAAGTACAACTTGCTTACCTGTACTTGTGACATATTCAATGTTAATGTTAACCCGTTGTCATTGCCATAACCGTTAATCAAATAAGTGTAAACTCAGTCGGCTGAACTAACCCGCTCACAGCTCAACTTGAATGAATTCAACTCAATTCGACTCAACTCGCGCCAAATGAGTGCAGCTGAGCACGTTTATTGTGAGCGTTTTATTTATGAAGTGGCTTTTTTTTTTTTAATATGCTTAACAATGTTGCTTTTGCCTGTCAACTTTATTTGAAACTGTATTGTTTTTATAAGAATTGTGTTTTATTCTGTTAGTGCTGTTCACACAATAAGCACATACAAATCGGTAGAGTGCTGCTGCTGTTGCTTTTGCTGCTGTTGCTGCTGCTACTGCCACTGCATGTTTTACTTATAGAGTATATAAAAAATAATTAAAAGTGCCTTAAATTATAACCACAAGATGACTGTGTATATTATAAGTGACAACGTAGTCAGCAATGGGAATTGCAATGTAAGTTGTGCATAAAATATTAAAAAAAAAAATACACTCTGAAATTCAGATGATTGCAATTTTATTTCCTTAAAGATTTAAATACTTAAGTCTGTACAATCAGCTTAATTAAGTGTTATGTGCAATGCTTTTTGTGAGCGTGTGTCATTCATATTCGACAAAAAAATGTCAGTTTCTCAAATAAAATGTAAATCAAATATATAAAAGAGCTCCAGCTCTGTTGAATATAAGTGCGTATGTATAAGTGCGAGTTTTAGTTCGATCTATTCTGCATATTTCAAACTGAAGCTTAGCTTAAGATGGGAAAAACTGATAATGAAAATATATTTCTCTGACAAAAATGCACATTGTGGATGATTTTTATATCTTCTCATCGCAAATTGCAGTACTAAATTGTTTTATTTAAAATAAAACTTGTTTATAATCATGACGAAAACAATTTGTTAAAAAATTAATTTTTTTACTCTACCAATTTAAAAAAAAAAATTTTTTTATTATTGCTAAATATTCATACAAAATATGTGATTCTTTAGAAAATTCAATTAAATAATTCTAATTACGCTAATCCTACAGGAGAGAGACGATATAAAAAAAGGCGATGAGTTCTTCATAGAAAAAATATAATAGTGGGATATTCCTTTATGATTAACTTCAAAAACTCGATTTTTGGGTCATGTCACTCTTTCAGTAAGTGAACGATAGGTTTTAATATGGGCACGTACCGGACCGGCTTCGTGTCCCCCCCATGCTTGACGAGCATGAAAACCACGAAAACGTCTGAGCCCGCCATTACTATTATTTTTTTTTTTATCGTTCATATTTAAATTTATTTATATTTATATATATTTTATTTATTTATAATCAAATTTATATTTTATATATAGAGATACTTCACTATTCATTAAAATAGTTTTACCCCTAAACTCATGTCTATCATCGACATGTTATCGATGTTAACACATATCTATCTTATGATATAAAAAGAACAATAGAATTTATCGTCGGTTCGAGAAAAAGCATAATAATGTCAAAGAGAAATATCACTATTTCATACCATTTCGTGAGGGCTGGGACGAGCTTTTCGGAAAAATCGGGTTTCAAGTTGAGGCTATATCGAGCCTATAAGAACTACTATTTTATGTTAAAATACATTCATATTGAGACTAAAAAGACTACCGGCTAGCACAGTTTTATCTCTCTCTCGCATTCTTTATTGAATTCTTATTCAGCTTGATTCAATATTTTTATTCTTATACTTCGGAAACCATTCTATATCGTTGTGAGTTTATGATTTTGAATTTCAGTAACAAAATGGGATTTCAAATTTTGATTTTAGATTGTCATGTCTAGTAAGAATTTGTAGCAAATTTTAACTTTATCTCATTCGAAATTTAATCCTCTTTCTTGGTATTTCACCAAATTGTTAACGTCAATCGCAAAATATGATGTTTTAGCTTAAAGCAAATCTCTGCAAACTTAGACAGTCCCGACTCTTACTTCATTTCGAGTTGCTGTTGTTGTGTTTGACTTCAGGCCTGGTTCAGAAAAGCTCTAGGCCAGCCACTGACTACTGAATGATCTAGTAGATATAAATAAGTTATTTGCTAAAAGCGATTATAAAAATGAAATCACAGAAGTAATATGCATAAATTTCTTAACCATTTTTATAAAGCGAAATGTTGTTGCTTTTATGGAGTTATGATTATTAATTAGCAGGCGCTGGGCTTAATGAAAGAATTTGGTGTTAAAGAAATTGCTCATTATTTGACAATAGTTGACAATGTTAGTTGCCACATAATTTGCCGTCCATTATTTGACGTAAGCAAATTCTAATTATTTTCTTTAGCTACTCAACCCAATCTGTAGCCTTGAGTGAGTTACATCGAAAAACATGTGGCATGAACTAAAAGAAAAACAATAATTATTGTGAGTAATTTTTGACTAAATTATTAATTAAGTTCAGCTTTCAGTTTTCGCTATCTAACTAAAACAAACGCAAAAAAAAAAGCAATAATAATTACTTTGCGCTCTAAGTAGTAACTAGTATTGGCCAAGTATATGTCATTGTCTGGCATTTATTGTGGCGCAACCGAGATTGAGTTTAGTAACAAATAACAAATGACAAGCAAATAACAACAGACTTGCATTTAAGAATGTATTCAGAATGCATAACGCCATTTGAGTGTTATCAGTTTTTATTACTCTATAATGGCATGAAATGAACTGCATTTACCGACGGCCAAGCACATGCTCTTAGGCTCAAGCGTTCAGTAGTAAGTAGAATTATTTGCAATAACGTTCAAGTATAATAATAATAAATTAAATGGCAGCTAATAAATCAAGAGCTTGATGAGCAGTTAAGGTACTGTGATTGAATAATACAAATAATTTCATTGGAATAATACGAGTTTGTTTAAATCGGGGGAATACTCCCAACAGCAAATTGTTGTTCACTAAATTCACTTGCCTGCTTAATATGCTACTTGTTGTTTATTATTGAAACATTTCTATAGAATTAGAGACACTTTGTAAATGCCGAATTATATTCGTAGCACTATTCCGAATTGGCGAATCATCATTTAGGCGAATAATTATTCGATACTGTATTCTAATTGATAGCTGTAAAAATAATATACAATTTTAGTATATGATTTGTAGAATTATCCGTATGCCAGACATGCATGGCATTGCAATACAAAGTGATTTATTGAAGCTTTGTTTGAAATAATATTTTTAAATCAATGTTAACAATGTGATTAAAGTTAGCAATAGCAAACTAATTGTTTTAAAGCTTACAAATATTATTTATCAGTATTGGCTATAAATCATCAAAGCTCATTCATTAATAATAATTTAAAAAACATTGAACTTAAATTTATTAAAATTTCTCTTTGACTTTTTTTTTGGCAAATTAATTAAATTTTACATATTGAGTCGACCTGCAAATTATCTCTTGAGATTAATACTTAATTCTGCCTACATTCAGAATTGTATACCCTTCAGACTCTATGGAGCTCCTGCTTGGGCTAATGGTACTCGTTACCATAATTTTTAACTACAAATAAGCAATTTTTATTTGGCTTGGCATTATTTTATCAGTAGTATAAATATAAAACGCGGTTAGGCTGAAAGTTTGCACAAATCTGGAAAAAAAAATCAATTCATTAATCAATTCATTTTGTAAACCCTACATAGAGAGAAAAACTCAAGAACATTGTTTCTTCAACCAAGAATGATGCTTATTGAAATACCAATATGATCGAACAAGCTTAAATGAAGAACAAAATTCTGGATTCAAGAACGTTTTTTGTATCCTGAAATTCTTGTTCTAAGAAAATTTGGGCGCTTACAGAATATTTTCAGATTAAATTTAATAATATTCCCGCTCAATTTAATCCCATCTCTTTTTTTACAATTATTTCTTTAAGTAAAAACACGCAAGGACGAATCGCACCAGAACTAAGTTGAACGTCTTGTTTCGGTTTTTGCACTCAATGCTTTTGATTATAATGGTGTACTATCGGGCTTCCTTTCAACATATAAATATATATATAATTAAATATATATTAAATTAAGCAATGAACAATTATTATTATTTTTAAATGGTTTTATTAAACAATTAAAATGGTAATAAAATTCTGTAATTAATTAACGGCACTTTGTCAACCACTTCTATAAAGCACCGTCTATTGTTAATGCCACTACTCTTCGACTCATAAGAATCAGCTTTCCCTTATCCTATCGGCTTCTCTAATAAACAATTTGAAAACTATCGACTGTTGTAAATACTAAAGAAGTTTTTCGAAAATTTCTGATTTTATAATTTACATGCAAAGCACGCAAAAGCCAAGACTCCAGCTAAACTTATGCTTATGTCAGCATTTGAACTAAAATCGTATAAAGCATTGAAATAAGTTGAATTGAATTGAATGAGTGTCAAAACTTGTTAAAACAGTTAGGGAAGATCAATTAAAGTTAACTTAGCATGATTCATAGTGAGATGACTGATGACTAATTTTAGTGAAATGGAAGTTCATTCAACTTCCATCAATTCTTACCAAATTTTTTATATAAATTAAGTGAAACAGTTTTTTAAATGTTCAGTAAATATCAAGCAATTTTTATTAGCAAACAAATTCTAGTGCCAAAATTCTTATGTCAAAATCTAGCACAGCATTTCCCATCATTGCTTGGATCTATTAGTCGATGCAAAGATTCGCATGATTGGAAACTGCTCGATTTTCTGTGTATTAATTTTTTTTTTACCAATTTTTGCAACGTATTTTCTACAATGTTTAAATGAGCCGCAGTGCATATTTATTTATTTATTGAAAATTTTCTTATTCATAAAAATAAATATCGAAGAATATTTTCAGCGTAGGCAATAAGTCAGCTAAATATACATAAATAAGGTATACATTTAAGGTATACAATTAAAGGCCTCCCACATTAACCCTCTATAATGTCCTTTGCAGAAGCAAAAGCTATACTCTTTCAATAGAAGCTATTTCAAATTCTCATTGAAATAAAGCGTACCACCTTTCAATTTCTTTTTCAATGTCCTTTCTAGACAATTATGCCTTGTTATTTCACAATGTGTTAGTTTTTTCCACTTGGTAAATAAATAAATATAAATTTACGTAGAAATTTCAAAGTTGGTAGAAGTAGAAGCATCTGCAGTAGTCAATATAAAATAATTTCATTGATAAATTTTGATAAAACCGTACATTTTATAGAAATTATTTTCGCACTAAACTATCTACACAATATAAGAAATTGAAGACGCCCTAGACGATTCCAATTTCCAGTGTCTTCCAGTTAGATTTGGATTTTTAATAATATAAAAAATATATGTTTATTGCTTTTAACTTTAAATGCTTATTGCTTGTGCTTCCTGGAGATTGATCAATCCTATAATAACTCAATGTAAATATGAAACATTTTTTTTATTATCTCTAGCAAAAATTAAAAATTAAGAATTAAATATAAAAAATGTATATCTTATGGGTAAGCAAGAATTTCAATATTAAATCAAGTTTCAAAGTGTAGGCGTTGATCACTTGAGTCACTTTGCTGTGTGCGACAAGTCGATGGCATGCAGCGGGTTTCAGATTCGTGTCTATGCAGTTCAATGTCAGTGCATGTAAAAATGTTAGAGGGCGTGCTGGAAGTCGTTTATCATAAAAACATGAATGCGTGATATTTCCTTGGCATGTTAATAATACATTTTTTAAAGCTTATAATATGTGCATATTGATTCATTCAGAGTTTTATTTTATTTAAAAACTTTACCAATATCTAATAGAGAAACTGTTCTACTGACATAACATTAATATTAATAATAAAATGTAGCATGTGTCAATCAGATTAGAATGAAATTGAATTATCTACTATTTTGCACTTTGAGTTTTGCATTAGCGGTAAGACGACTAAGCATATTGATATGCAAAAGAAACCTGTAATTCCAGAATATCTCATTTTAAATGTCAGCTCGAGCTAGATTTTGCAGTTAGAACACTAAGACTAGCTAAAGTAAATAATAGATTATCAAGATAAAATTAATAGTTTTTACATTACCTAACTATGTTTGACGGTTTTTTTTTCAAGACAAGTTTAACTAGCAGTAATTTATGTGTTTATTGCTCACGAAAATTACAAGGAGTAACACCGCGCAATTATCTTGGCTTTAAATTAAACAATTAACAATTAATTGACAAGCGAAGATTAAAATAAATGTCTACGTAAAATTATTGTTTATTTATCTATAAATTTTCACCTAATATTAAAAATAAAATGGAGTTTTAAAAATCTTCGAGTACTAGTTGCATGACCTTCGTCTTACGTCAAAATATACTTACAATAAATTATAAAAAGGTTATTTTCTATTTTGATATACTTTCAGTTTCTAATATTTTTATAAATTAAAAATTAAAGAGTTTACAAAAACTAATTCAAGCTTAGTGCAAACACTGACTACTACAGTCTACGGCTGATTTATTTTATTTAATTTAAAAAATATATATTTTGTATGCCAAGCATCCGTTATTACTATCCCATCTTGAAAGTGCAGCCAATTTCATTTTTTCTACTTGAAGTATTTCTAAATATTTATAGGTGTACTTTAAATTAGAGCATATTCATATATTATGACTACAAAATCGGTGGTAGTTGTGTGTAATCTATTTATTAAATAGATAGTTGAAATCATTTTGAATTTCAACTTTTTCTGCTGCCTTTTTCAATTGTATTTCCATAAAAAATCAATCAATTTTTAATTCTTTTTTACGGGCTCCTAACTTATTTATATTTTATATATATATATATATTTATATTTTATTTAGTAAACGAATAACAAATAAATAATTTTAGCAAAGTTAACGATAACACAACTCTATTCTAAAAATTTATTATTAAATTAAGCATTATTAAATAAAAATAAATGAATTAAGAATTATAATATTATTATATTTTTGTTATTCTAAAATTAAATTTAGAATTATATTAATTAAAAAGACCAAATTTTAATGCTGAGGTCTATGGAAAATGCTTACAAGATTAGTGCACTAGTCAAGACAAAGGTGATAACCAAGAATGGATCGCTTAAAGCAAATTTTTGTGCCTTGCAAATTGCTTTCAAAATCTAATAAAAGTGCCAACATATTTACTGCTTTTTAAAATTCTTTTTCAATAAACTTCCTGGACATATCATGTTATTTGATATTGTGTCGGATTCTTCATTGTTAGATAAAATAAATCTCTTCATATTCGGATTTGTAATCTCTCGTTCGAATATTTATCGAAATGAGTACGCAGTGCCAGATATTTCAGCCTCTTTTTATCCACCAGATATTACTGCATTAGTCAGAGTCTATATTAAATAGTTTTTGCGATAAAGCACCAAACATGGAAAAATTTGAGAGTTAGCATTCAAATATTTGGTTTTCCAAAAGTCGCTCTGAGGTATGAAATATTTAATTGACAATGATACATATTTTATAAAATAAGAAACAACAAATACTAATTTTATGCATAATTATGCATTAAAATATAGCCAGTAAAATACAGCCAGTAAGCCAATAATATACGGACCTTAAGGGGTCGGAATACTTTTTCAGTTTTATTTCTTTAATCGATCGCTTAGTCGCCTTTCCAGACGGGCACAACTGTCCGGATCTTTACTCCACTCTAGCTACGATACTGCCAAGCGTTTTGAGTTGATTTTTAATCGCTCATTGTACCTTGTTGGACATTTAATTCTCTGTGGATAACAGACTCATACCAAGAAATATGGCCTGCAGCTTTTTAGTTTAACAGAATCCCACAGTTAAATAGCAAATGCATGATCAAACCGAACTAATTTCGACTATCAGTTTGATTTGAAAAGCTAGGTTCCATACTATTGTATTGAATTCAGGACTCTTTATTAAACTATTTGTTTTTCTTTTGATTCGCTTGTTAACATGTATTTAAACTTGTTCCTTCTATTGGTTATAGCCTAGCCCAAGTTTACTTATATATATTTCAACTTATGAGCAGAACTTCTCTAGCGTATATACAATAGCAATGGCATTTCCAACTTTATATTCACAACAAAATACCGTGTTTCATCAATACGTGATAAAATGAACTTTTTGTACTGATGAAAAAATGTACTACTTTTAGCAAGAACTAACCTACTATGTTCAGTTAGGGTTTAAATTTCAAGTCATACATATAGATATATTTTTAATTAAATATACAATGGATAAACTATTCTCTTGCCTTTTTGCCAGTATTGTACACCAAATATGTGATCGAAGCACTATCAACCTGCATTGAAGCCTGTGTCGTAGATTCGGCACATAGTCATTCAAAAATAAATGATATCTTAGAGAAAATACTAATACGAATTTCTTAAATACTGTAAGCACCTTGAATAGTTTATTCAAGTTAAAGCTTGAATAAAATGGGTAGTTCCGCCATTGACTGGCATTATTAATTACTTTCCACCCATTGCGGAAATGGCATTTATGCTTAGTTTAAATGAGATTTCTTGGTAAGTGAATGTCTTCTTGGCAATTCAGTTTAGCATTGGTTATCGTGCGACTTGTCTGTGTGTATCTGTCTACGTGTTTCTTGGATATTTGCTTAAGGATAGTGTGTGGAAAGGTAAGTGAAAAATGCTAAGCATATTCGCAACAGATGAAACTTCCTTGCCAGTTGTGGAAATTGAAACTGAAATGCATGCCAACTGCATTTATGGTGTCTGCAGTCAGATAGTCTACCAATAAACTCATTGTTTTTGTATAACGGTTTTTTTCGAATGTTTAAGGATGTGTAAAATCAAGTTTAATACTAATTGGTTAATTGCATACTTAGGCAGCAAATGACGTAGACTTCTTTTGATTGGGATTCTGAGTGACGCATGCACTGCATGCCTTTATTAGTGTTGCGGTTTCCACGTTATCAATTTTAATGCATTGTGAATTTTTAAAATACATTTGAAATATTTTTTTCTTGTCAGTCTAAATTTAAGGCACGATCGCCTTAAATATGCAAATGTTGTATTTTTATTGTAAAAAATGTACAAGCTTGAATTGCCGTAAATTAACATTCAAGTGCAACTTGATTTGCATGGCATTTTATTACGATTTAGATTGTCTTACGAGCGTGTGAGCATGTTTTCAGTCTCAAAAGTTAAACTTAAATTCTTGCAAATCAGTGCCTAAATAGAGGTCACATAAATTAGTTTGATTTTTGCATATGTCAGCTGGTAAATTGCAGTTTAAAATGTAGAATTTAAAGCCATCAGAAAGCGTTATTATTAGCCCCAAACCAATTTTTTCTTTTCTGTTTTAGTTTAGAGCGATTCATGAAAATAAACGTCGCTTGCATGATTAAATTTCATTTCGTTTTTCCTACATTTGCCAGTGAGTTTGTTACAATCAATTAGTGTTTTTCAAACGATTTAGTTTATTATCCCTGTAGCTGCTCAGGGACTTAGCCGATCAGTATATCCCACCGTTTCCTGTATACTACGACTGCCTGCCTTTGCGACTCTTTATAGTAAGGTAAAAATGTATACTATAAGGTTTTGTTTTGCTGATTTTTGGATTTGTTTGAATTCACATGTTTGTTTAGTAAAATGATTTTTCAGATTTTTAGATTAATGTTCCAGTAGCTGTATGGGTGTTAAATCTCACTATGTATCTCGTCATTGCTTATATCTATAATGCAACATCTTTACGTGCTTGTACTTGTGGCTTATTTATGGTTAGGCAAAACGTGTGCAGACTCTATGAACTGCATTTAAGCATTTGTTTTATTTCTTTATTAATTCGAGCTCGCTTTGCATTGGAAGTTAAGGCAAACATTTGATTATTTTATATCTATAGAGTAGACAGACATACATACTATTTTATCTTCAAAACTCATATAAGCGTGTTTTGTGAATTTATTTTAATTAAAAAACGTCGGAATTGTTTTTGTTTTTCGCAGTTTATCTTGGTTGAGCGCTTATCAATAGGACTCTTTCTTGCAACGACAATTTAATATTTATTTACAATTTCATTTATATTAAGGTAGTGAAATTTGCTTCAGAAGTTCAGCCTGCAGACTACAAGCTGGTCGTATGCGTAATTTTGTGTTTGCTTTCTAACAGAGCAGCAATAACTGTTAAGCGCTACAAATGTTTATATGCAGGCAAACTATGAACGCTAGATGGCGCCCGATGGACGTCGCTGTTGTGTCAACTGCACAGCCGCAGAGTATGCAACATTCTTCTCGGCTTGGCTAAATGCTGTGAATATTAAAGGCAATGTTTAGAATGCAAGCAGTATGATTTATTATTGAAAGATTTATTATTGAAATAAATTAAAGTGCGAGGCTAAGCCAATAAAAGCCAATATACAAAATCAATGTCTTATCAATTATAAGAAAATAGAAATTTTATTATTTATTTTAAGTACTTAATCTGAGCGAAAGCTCAAATTGCATACAGCTGCCAATTTATTTTCATTTGCTGACAAATGCATTTTCATAAATTTTCCATAACTGGTTGCGCTGTACTGCGAATTGCATTACACGCTTCAAATTTCATATATTTATACAAAATTTGTAGACTTTAACGTGAAATGCGTCTCAACAGGCAAAATAAATTGATTTGAATCTTGCCCCCTCCCCACTTGCATAAAAGCGTTCAATGTCTTTAGCATATATTATTTTATTTCATTCTTCTCTTTATACATTTTTTGCTGTTTTAGCACGTTTTGTGTAAGCATGATTTTATGCATGTGTGTAACATAGTTGATATATTTCAATTTTTAGGCAATCAATTGGACAATTGATTTGAACAGCCTGGTGTCTGCTGCAGCAAACACAATTGGAAACTAAATAAGCACAAAAAAAAAAAAAAAAGAAAACAGAATGAATCGTAGCCCGGCCTGACACGCGACATGCAACTTTTTTCTGCCACATTTTTGCGCAGTTGTTAAAATGCGACTCATTTACAGAGTTCGAACACTTGAAGTTTCTCCCAGTATAGTTTGAACTATCTGTGGGGAGCATGTATGCATCTGTGTATGTATGCTTGTGTATATATGTATTTGTGTATCTCTGCCAGCTGTCGCTTATCATTTAATGCTTTCGCTAATTAATTAGCGTATTATTTGTCATGAGTAGGCGAATTGGAAATTTTTATCAAATTTATTTTCCTCATTCATTCTTTATGTACTTATCTGTTAATTGTGCTTGCATATGAACAAATATTTATGCACGCTCTCATATCTTATTGATTATGTATAAATATTAGCTCAATGCGAGTACGAATTTTCCTATGTTTCACACATGACTAATTAAAGTTATTGCTGCTCTGTGCAGTTAATCAGTGGTGCCAATGCTTTCAAATGCATCAGCTGCGGGATCATATTGCTTAACATATGACAAATTATATAATACAGTATGAGCTTCGTGCTGGTGCTGACATATGCGCCAAGAGACTATTTAGCATGGAGACGGTCTAACATTTGCCTTTTATGCTTCTCAAGTATCCATATATAAACTTTATAGCTTTGAAAGTGCTTCGTAATGTGTATAAAACGTTCTTAAAACTTACTTCATTTTGTTGTTTCATATTGAACTAATAATATAATATAATATTTAAAATTAAATGAGTTTTTTAAATGTTCTCCAGAAATTTGATTTTATGTCTATAACAAGTAAATTGTCATGAAAAGTATTTTTTAATATTACTTGCTTTTAAGAAAAATTAAAAATCTGTGAAACATAAATTTGAAATTACAGTTGTGGCTGATAAAAATATTTCAATAATAAATAAAATAGTAAAATAGTAAAGTAAAATAGTAATTGATGAATATATTTTTCTCAAAATTTAAAATCGATAATTTATTTTATGTGTGAAATGTAATTAGATGCAGACATGAACACAGCCAAAATTTTCTCATCAAAATATATTTATTTTTTAAATATAAAAATTGTTTCAATAGATTAAAATAAAAAAATATCTCAAAATAAATGATTTTCCATCATTTATCGAGAACGAATTATAAATATTAATTTATCAAATTAATAATTATTGGAGAAAGCAGTCTATTAACAAAAATGTATAAACAAAGCATGAACAAACAATTTTTTTGCCAATTATTATATATCTGATGTATACAAGTTTTCAACATGAACATTATCTTCAAGGAGTATTGGATATTTTGATCAAAACTTTTAGCAGACGAAAGAAAGGTGTATAAATAGAGAATCAAATTTCTTCAGTCAAAAAATTTAGTTTTCATGCAACTAATTTCCAGCTCGGTTGCTGCTATTAAGAAAACAAAAATAAAATAATATGTTTTGCAGATGTCTTAAACAGATGGCTTAAATACAAAATATTTATATAAATAAAATAGTTGCTTACGTTATTTATTGATAGCCAAATTATTATAAATCTGACAGCTTAAATAACTGAACTGAATTGTGAAAATGCAAAATATAAAAAATTAGATACTACTGTAATATATCCCTAATATTTATATAAAACTTCTGGCAGAATATGAGCGATTTTAAACAGACTACAGTAAAATGTTGTACTACTGAAGAACTGGATATAATTTAATACAATAAAATATCATAATTTAAAATAATAAATAAAAAATAATATAATTGAAATTAATAATATAATATTGACTGAGCAATACAAAGTAACAACGACGACTTCAGCTTTCTGTGTAAATTAAAAAAAAAGCGGGGAAAATATATTTCTTTGCAGAATTCAGAAAATCAATATAA
>JBANCW010000009.1:2714-19134 GCA_037040085.1 Colocasiomyia kotana | reverse complement strand
TATTTCATTAATTTTTCTATTTATTATCAGCTTGCATACTATTGCAAATAGGGCATAAACTAAAGTTAAAGCTAAAGTTAAATACCAGACAGGCCTTAAGCTTATATTATTATTATTATTATTATTATTATTTATTGTAATTTAGAATTAATTCTGGGAAACAATAAGAGAGCCAGAGCAACACAGTTCTTCTGGCTAAAACTAAGCTTATGTATTTTATGATGATAAGCACAATCACATATAGTAGCATTTGATGCAAGTGCACTAAAATTAGTAAATAAGAAACAAATAAGAAATTAAAAATAATAAACATAATAAGAGCCTAAAGGTCTAGCTATTAAATATAATTTAAGATAAAAATATTATTATAGTTTAGATATAAACTGATTGAATATTGATAAATAAATAAATATAAAAATATATATATTTTATATAGCTTAAGCTTGATGCCACTTTAGGCGTTGTACATCCAGACTGTAGTTTAGCATATTTTAGTATATTTTCCTGTCGATGGAGAACTGCTATATTTTTTTTTCGCACAAAGCTGTGCAGCAAATGCTGGGCACGAAAGGTGTTTAGGGTCTTAAGGAGCAGTTTGCTTAAGAAATATTGTAGAGTTTACCGATTTGTGTTGTAGTCAAAAATTTAAAAAAAAAAAAAAAAAAAAAAAATCTGAATTGGCAGCAGTGAATAATGTGAAATTGAAAGTCAACAGTCACAACGGCTGAAAAGTAATTTAGAGAAATTGTCAGTAGTGTCAATTCATGCGGCATTGGTAGCACTGCATTTGCAACTTACAATCGTGCATGTCTGTATCTGTGTGTCTCATTATTATTGCATTGTGTATGGAATTTTTACCGGAACCGCAAATCGCTGCCCAAAATTGTTACAAGTCTAGGCTATCAAGTTGTTCGCATTTTGTTTTCATGCACATTTTAGATATGTTCTAACTAGTATGTACTGCTAAGTATTTAATACGTAACAAAAGCGGATCTTGGCTGAAATCTCAACTGCATAACGGCAATATGCAATTGGCTGTTGCTGCTGCTGCTGCTGCCGCCGCCGCCGCTGCTACTCTACTCAGTCAGCTACTGTGCGCTCGCTCTCTCGTTTAATGTGCGCTGCTGGTCGCCCTTGCTGCGACTCTCTGGCGGCATTCTCTCTGCGCTGCTCACTTTGCGCTTTCCGCCGTTTTCGTTTCGTTTTTCTTTGCTTGCCAGTCAAAATCGTGAGGTTTTTACTCGTTCGTTTTAGTGCAAAGGTTGGCATTCTTGTTCCGTTACTCAAACTGTGCGGTTGTCTCAAAATTGAAAGGCTGTCTTGAAAGGAAATTCAAATTTTGCCCCGTTTGCGGTCACGAAACGAATAATTTTCGAATATTGCATTAGTAATATTTGCATTTTGCATTTTACACAATAAAAATAAAATTTCTAAAATTTATTAAAAAAAAAAAAAGAATTGCTTACATACATACAAATTTTTGATTTCTTAAAAAAAAATTATTCTTATTTGTACTTGTAACAAGTGTGTGGAAATTGCTGGAAAACGTTGCAAGCGTGTTGCAAGAAGCAAACGTTTTGCTTACAATACGCCATTTGTTGCAAGGGCCACGGAGTACGGGCACTGCCAGCAGGATAATACGTAGTCGTTGTGCCGCCTTGTGAAAATATCCATTTGCCAAGATGAGTTTTCACAAAAGCGACTCACGCACGCCTTTGGCGCCGGCTGAGTATTCAGTAAGTAAAATTCCAACTAAATTTACTTCATAAAAAAAAATATATATATGTAAATAAATAAATATATATATATATATATATATATGTATATGCGAATTAGTGATATAGGCAATTGCTATAAAAAATTGCATCAGTCGGAAAAGTTGCACGCTAGCAACGTCAAAGCGACTAGCAAAATTGAAGCCTATTTTCGGGGATGGTTTTCCAGCAGTTTGTTTGTTTGTTTGTCGCTGTTGCTATTATGACAAAACGTACTCCAAAAAAAAAAAAAAAAAAAAAAAAAGAAACGGAAAATATTTTATGCTACATTTCCACCCTCGCATGTCAAGTGACGCTCCTAGAAAATCAGTTTGCTGTGGAAAATTCCATTCGTCGGCGCACTTTTATGTTTGCCTGTGTGTGCTCTTCTTTCGCCTGACTTCGGTAGCGGATACAACGACTTGGATTGCCCAATGGCATATACATACGCTAGATATGTATTTACTACCTACTTTATGCTGCTGTCGTCGCATTTTTGTTATAGTCAGCGAATTTCAGGGTTTTAAATTTTCGTTTTGTTCACGTGTACAATTTCAGTTAAAAAAGCAAAAGCAAAAACTTAAAAAAATGTATTTATAATTTTTTACATATTTCGCACTTTGGCCCGCTTGCATGCTTGCCGTCCCAACTGTCTATCTGTCTGCTTGTATGTGCTTACTGGTAGTTCTTTGCACTCTGCATACTCTTTAGATGTTCTATAAATACGTATAATTATTCTTTGCTTTGCAAAATCTGCTGCGCTCTGCATTGACGGCTGCTGCGCAAGCGCCGTCCATGCCAGTATTGGTTTCATATTTGATCATTTTTGCCCACACTTGCAGTTTTGCTGGCTCGTTTCTTATATGCTTTGAAATCGCTGCCTGGTAATTTTCCATTGACTGTCAATTGTTATGCATGCAGGGCAGAGCAGCGCAGCGCAGCGCAGCAGCTGCGCAGCTGCGAAGAATCCCAGCCGTAATTGACTGTTGAAGTGTGTCCAATTTGACAAGTTCAAACGAAGTATTGATATACAGTGCAGATGGTGCACAGTGAGGCGCAGCTATAAAGAACAAAACAGTTTCACAATTTTCATTATATTCTTCATAGAATTATTATTATTATTATTTTTATATTGTGCAAACAAGTCAGGCAATTTCTTCTGAGCAAATAGAACTTTGGCACGCAACTGGCTGGCACTATTTGTCAACTACTACTACATAGTTCACAACCACAGTGCGTCACAAAATTATTTGTGCATACTCAAATTTGATAAGTACTTTGAAATCGCCGAAGCCTGCACTTTTTTTTATTTTGTTATCTAAGACATAGCGGCAATTGGCTTGGATTTTTCTTATTTGAAAAATTATCCACTATTCTACTAATTGAAATACTATTAGAATGTCTTTCACTGGACAAGCAGTTGGCAGACTACTTGAAAAAAGAAAATTAAAAGCCATACGAATACGTTGGATGGTCGAGAAAAGGCGCCTCCAAAGAGCCGTCCCAAACGATGTCGCAATTTGACAACTATAAAAGTAACATTGTATAAGTATCTCGTTCTAGCAAATATCTTAAATTAATGTAATAATAATTATACAATCTAGCATATTTATTGTTCAGAAAATTATAATTTACAATTTGTTGAAAGTTACTTCGAAAGTAACATCAACAAAAAAAAAAAAAAAAAAAAAAAAAGAATTGCTGCTCCTTTCTCGTGATATAATACCAACCATGTTATATAACGAAAGGGAGAAAAAAAAAATAAAGAAATAAAAAATAATAATAATAATAATAATGAGAACTAGCACTGAAAAAAAAGCTTGCGGTTGCGGAGTTTGCGCGGTTTTTCTATTATTAAGATTACAATTCTTAATGCTAGAACTTTCTTTCGAGGCAGAAATACGTAATTTCAGGTGCGCTTGATTGCAGGCAGCTAAAAGCTGAATTTATTGATTGTTGACAGTTGAATTGCATATTCAATAATATTTAGCCTTAAAGTTGAAATTGCGAGTATCTAAGCAAATAGTGAAAAATAATTTAAAATTCTAATATTAGCGAAACATGTTCAAAAGCGTTCAAACTTTTTTTCCTCAGTGTACTTTGCCTTCCCATGCTTACTTGAACTGAACTTTTATTTTGTATATGCTGATTTTTATTTTTTTATTGGGGGATTTTTTTTTTTTACCCAAAATTATGCAAGTTTAGGCATTTTTGCTAAAGACAAGCCAAGAAAATATTATGCTAAAATGTTATTCTCTTCTAAAGTTGTTTAGTTCAATCAAAATTGGCTTAGAACTATCCAGAAATTTGTTTCTGGTGACAGAGTTCAATGTCTGACAATGTCTGACAAGTATATTAAAACTATGAAGTTCACTTGGAATTTATAGTACAATAAGGAACAGCAAATTCTTATACTTACTATCAATACTTCTCTATAACTGTCAATGTCACTCTCAATCCTCAGTGCCCTAGGCGATGCATCAGTCAGTCACCAATTTTGGCTCTTGTACACAGCAAAGTTGCTGCAGCTGGAAAATCTTTAAAAGCCTAAATTACTCTACTTAAACTACTGCAGTCAGCAGATACATCTACACATGTAGGCAAATTAAGCATGCTTATAATATTCATGTATTGGCAATTTAAATCAAGTAAAGCCAATGAATCAACTTGTGGCCAATGAATCAGATAACTCTATGCCAGCTGCAAATTTGCTGGGTTCATCGTAGTCAATCATAAATATGCCGCTTTGTTTCTCTGAATATTCTCAAGATGTCTATCTTCAGTTTTCCTAACAGACTTTTCAGTAGATTTGTCATGCTTAGCTGACTAATATTGATTGGCTATAGACTTGTAGTTAAAGTAGTGTTTCTATTTATAATTATGTCCCATACTAACTATTGCGAATATTCAGTTCAATAAAGTCTACGAGCTAATCTTGCATATAAGATGTAGGAATATCAAGCCACATATAATTTTTAGAACTTTTTCAGTTGTTCTAAGAAAAGATACTTTATTTATTCCTCTTTATCTGAAAATCTTATTTATGTTTATGAAGTCTGGTTGTGGCTCTCATTCGATATATAAGCTTTCTACTGTATATGAAGGACAAATGCTGCATTCTTTCCAAGTATTTTCAGCTGTGCTTCACTGGCACATTGCACACCATTTTTACTCATAGGAAAAAAAAATACTGACGCATTCCTTGAGTAGACTCTATTTCCTAAGAATTCTAACATGACGCGTAAAAAATATTTTAAATGCTACACATGCATGTAGATATAAAATCTACAAAAAATTAAATTAAAATCTTATATTCAATAAAAAATTTGTAGTTTGATAACAATATCAATATATCGCTTAGTTTTCATATTGATAAGGCAGCAATTTAAGTACACCCAGAGTCTTAACTCTAATTGATATATTTAAATAAACACATTTATAAAAATTCATATCTATACATAAAGCAATGATTTTTAATAAGTCATTGATAGTTTCCACTTCCTGTATTTTATTATATTTTTTGCCATATAAAAATATATGTTTTTATTATTTATTTTATGGTTTATTAATCAAAGGCCTAGTCGCTGGTGTTTCTAATTAATAAATTTTAATTTATTTGTTTGCCAATTGTATTTCAAGTCTCCTGCGGGTCTTGTCAGCAAAATTAAAAACTTAACTTAAACTCTACATGCTGAATCTCATCATCCAAAATACTTAAAAAACAATTTCGATTCCATTTAAATACGAAATCATCCATAATTTATCAAAACGGCTGAAAGAAATCATGCGATACGGCCTATGGTGCGCTTCGTCGGTCTGCTGATTTGCCGTCTTATCAATTAAAATTATAGATTGATCGTTTTTTATGCCACCAATTTGTAAGAAGAACTTGACCTCTAAATGCAAAGCTATGCTAAGCAATATTACAGCTCATAAACATAAATAAATATAAAATAAGATCGCTATGGTAACACAGATATTCCGATCTTAAAATAGGCAGTTGGAGTATTCATATAAAATTAAGCATAAATATAAAATTAATTAAGTATTAGAGTATTCATATAAAATTAAGTTTTCAGCATAAATGTCTAATTGGTATCAATATATATGATATATATATATATATATATATCATATATATATATATATATCAATATCATGCCACTGACAAAGTGAGACGCTTCAGTTAAAATCACCATCATAGACTGGATCGGGGCGTAAACCCGCTTGACACCACCCAATCGACCCACATTTTAGGCCACCCAAAGAGTGGTAGTAAAGCCATGCTCTGTAATTATTCACTATATTTAAATTTAATGTATATAGATTATAAATTTAAATGCGGTTTTTGCTGGGTTCACGGTCTGAGTTTTCTAACTTTGAAAATCAATTTTTTATTCAAATTCTAAATTCAAATCCAAAATCGTCATCAGAGCCCACTGAATTATGACATGAAAAAAAAGACAGATCAGTAAATATATATATTATATATATATTATATATAATTATAAAATGACGACTGCACCGTTCGTACGTTGGAGTTCTTCACTGTTTGTGTATTGATTTTATGTAGCATCGGCCGAGGGTGTCGCTTCAGGTAGTGGTTTTCTTGTGCCAAAAATCTCTAAATGTTTCTAGTTGCTCTAACGGAGAAGCTGAGGTTCGCTACAGAATGCACAAGAATCAATATCGCCATTGATTAGTTTATACATAAAAATAATGGCCAACATTAATCAACGACTAAATAGAGAAGGCAGATTGATAAGTTTTAGTCTATTTTCGTAAGGAGGCAGTCTCAGGGTATCGCTCCAACCAATACAGCGAAGGCGATCTATAGGAACAGAGTACAGTACTCCATACACTTGAACCATATTCGATGATTGGTCCCACAAAGCAAACGTATTATAATTCTTTTTTTTTTCTATATATTATGTGAACAGAGTATAGAGGAAACTAGAAAAGGCATATGCATAATGCTATCATGGCATAGGAATCATCTTTTTCTTAACGATGGATGGAGATATGGGCGTTATGTTTGATGGCCATCAAGACTTAGAGCTTATATCAGCATAGACTTCAAAATAATCTCCTATTTCTTGTTCTTTATTTAAAATCTGTCTCATAGGCGACAATCATTTATTTTTATTATTATTATTTTTATTATTATTATTATTTTTTTTGTTTAATGTTAGCATTAAGATATTTACATATTAAACAAAGTGGTGATGGCTATTTTATATTTGGATTTAACGTTATTGCTAAGCGTATTACTATTTATAATTTTCTAAAAGAGAGTTTGAGAGAATGAGACATTTTCAGCCTTCTGGTAGTTGAACTGTTATTAAGGAGATTGTTGGTTAGCGTAGCTAAGATATTTGGCGCTTATCACATTTATTTTATCTTGGATAGTGCGATTCGAGATTAGATAGTAGACCTGTGAGATCCTGCTTGGCAGCTTGTTTTGAAATCTTTGTATGATCTCAACGTTTGTTTTGCTTGAAGTGCCCCAGTTGTGATCCATAAGTCCTCCTTAGTTTCAGGCACAGGTTTTTGCCTACATTTTTCTAGTCATAGAGTTGAGATTATCTCTTTTGGCTAGAACGTGGACCTACCAAGTAAGTTGCGTGTCAAAAGTTAGTCCTAGATATTTGACTGTTTCTATAGAGGGGATTTGAATGTTGTGCAAACTTACTCTACTATAGCTATAAACAATTTCAAAAAAAACTATAATTCACTGAGTAGTGTCTGCTACCTACATATAAAAAAAAAACTCACTTCTCATGCAATATATTTTCGATAGAAAAGCATTAGTAATAGTGTAATAACAATGCAGTAGCATTGTCTGTACTCTACAACAACTGCAACAACTACAACAAAGTGACGTTCGTCATAGAAGAGCGTCACTCGGGTATCAGTTACATAGAAGAAAACGTGATACTTGAAATTGTTTAAAATGTGCAATATCTAAATAAAATATATACATGATAAGCTGGGCTGTGATATCGTTATAATGTTTAAGCAAATACGTCGGTCTGATAATTGTGCCTCACGCTGATACACTATACTTGGTGTTGCATATTGACTGACCGACCACATGAGTCTCAGCTGTGTTCGATACACGGAATTTTCTTTGCAGGCGCTTAAACCGGTCCGTTACGTCATGCAACTAATTAGCCAATAAAAAGCAGCGTCAAAACTGTAAGCTTGGATGGACTTTTCTGTGCATACTCGTTCTAAGGTGGCATTTTCGCAAGTCGCTTATTTGCTCAACTGCATTTCGAGCCAATTTGAAATGCTGAACTCACACAAAAAAAAATTTTCCATTACAATTCAACTCAACTCAATAATATTGCCTTTGTTATAAGCAATACTCGAAGCTTATGTAAGTTCAATGTTAGCAGGGCAAGTTGACAGTTTTAATTAGAGAGAAAAAAAAAAAACAACAACAACAAAAAAAAAGTATGACAAACTATGACAAAACACAGGTAGAGCTACAAATATGCAATGCATTTAAAATCGTGTCAAATAGTTAAATATTTGCTTCTCACTGAGTCAGCGTCCGCACGGGGCATGCAAATTGGGTCTTCAGAAATATTACTAATTAGATATGAAAAGAATGTCAATATAAAGTATTAATTACACATATTTTATTGCATGCGATATTTTTTTTAAATTGTAATTAGTCAATATTATTCAACTTTTTTTGCCTAGTCATGTCTGGGCGTAAGCAGTTTTCATTATCTTTTATGAAAATTATTGCACTGTGTATCAGGGGGTAAATACACAGCTTATTGATGACTATGACTTTCTATATGGAAATTAAGTTTATTTATTTATTTTTTATATTTTCTTTGTGCTATAAATAGTCAGTGGAGGTAAACGATGTCAACTTTTCTAAGTTTAGCGAAATACGGAATGATGGAAGTGGTTTATGTACTAATTTGGTATAGATGATGGCTAGTCAGTATCTCTCTCTCTCTCTCTCTGCTCGGTTAAGCCTAACCAAAAGTCATTTAAAATAATTATCGCTATCTACATTTTAATTCTTATTGCATTATTACATAACTATAATAATTTTGCTTTTCCATTTTATCATCATCAATATTTGAATATTGTTTACATTGCCAATCAGCCAAAATGTGTAGAAATTATATTATTAATATTTTTATGTATATATCGTGCTTGCTTGTTTAATTAATAGAAAAACACTTTGTAAAAATTGTAGGCAAAGAAAAATACATAATTTGGACTTTAAAACTGGAATATTGGCCATTTAAAATCAAATTATTAAATTCGGCTGAAGGACTTTTTGCACTTGAAATTTCGATTGATAATTTTGGCTATAAATCTTAAATCGAGAATGAAATGGAATGTATTTCGGAAATATCCAAATTTTAAATTTAATTCAAGTATTTTTTGTACTTGAAATTTCAATTACTAATTTCAGCTTGAACCGAGGATGCCCTATAATTCATCTCGCAAATAAATATCAATATTTGAAAATTCGACTCAAGTACTTTATTGTACTAGCAATTTCAATTTCAATTGCTAATTTTGGCTATAATTCTTGAATCGAAAACTTATAAAAATTTTAAATTAAATTGAAGGATTTCTTGTACTTCAGATTATTAATTATTAGATTAATATTATATTAGATTAATTATAAGATTACTAATTTCGGCTAAAAATCTTGATAGAATTGTTTTGGAAAATGAGACAAAAAAAAAAAAAAACTGAAAATAACTAATTCAGCCAAAAACAAGTCATTTCAAGCCTAAATCCGAAAAGAGTGTGCACAATTGGTTTTGTTAATAACTGAAGAATTTATTATTCTCTTCACTTAATTTTTTTCTTAATAAAGATTACTTTTTGTGGAAAATGACTTAATAAAAAAAAAAATTATATATTTTTTAACTATTCACTTAATTTCTTACATATTGTTTATTTTTTTAATTACTCACTTAATTTCTTAAATAATGTTTCTTTGGCGTTCCTCATTAAATTCTACACCATTAATTTTTCGACTGCGCTGCTCGCCTTAATCCAGTTAAAGTGAACTCTTCTGATACAAATAATGCTGAAAAGATTTTTCATGAAGAAAAAATCTTATTTTATTAGAATTTTTGGTACCAGCATAAGAATCTGAGGATCATTGACTTTATTGTCAACGATGTGAACCTCTATATATTCAGTTCTTCTCTCTGTGTATAAAATGTAGAGTAAAACATGATGATGATTTTTCAAAAGCTACGAAACCTGTACATAGATATAATATTTTGAAAGTAAACGCTTCATGCTGCTTGAAGAATGAAAGCGAATTTGACTCTATATTAGAGATGGGCTCAGAGTTTCTTTATGCGGCCCGAGCCATTCTGAACCCAAAGCTAGGGTTTGCCACGACTCGATAACTTTTCAAAACGTCCCGCTGCAGCCCAGCCCAGTCAGTTACGATATGAATTGGAATATATATTGTTTCGAAAATTTTGTTTATATCATTTTTTAAATATTTACACTTATATAGAAGTATCGTCTGGACAAAAGTACAAAAAGTACAATGCAAATACAATTATTAGGCACGACGCCTGTGGTCTTTGGGAAGGGGCATGCGGAACGAGCAGCCTAGCATAGCCTGCGTTGGTCGCTAATTTACATGTTGTTTGCTGTATGCTTTGCCTTTCTGGCCGTGTTGTATAATGTTAATTAGATAACATATAAGTCATATTTTCCTATATTAATAGTCCTATTTAAATAGTCATACCAACTAACTAGTACATGACTAAACTTTTCAGTAATAATAAGAGCTATAGCTTTCTGGCTAATTCCATGTTCTTTGGCGTGACACAATGAGCTATTTGCGTGCCAGTTTCTGGGCTCGCACATTCCAAAAACTAACTCACGAGGGACATCTATGTGATGCATTGAATAATAAAAAAACAAAATATATTGCATAGACCTGAAAAAAAAAGGATTAAATGGGTCAACGCTCTAATAACAAGCCCCCCTAGAGCCCAAATCGCTTCTTGCTTGTCAGCAAGATATATAAAGAATTTTACTCTACTCTATGAATAGTCATGCCAACAATTTGGCATGTAAATTTATGATAAAATTTTTTTATTTACTCATAGCCAAGGAATGCATATTAAAGTGTTTCGAAGCTTGTCTTTCTGGTTTGTCCTTAGGTTGCTTCTAAGCGCAGCAGCAGCAAATAAATTAGCATTAAATGTTAGCTTGATGTACGATTGTTAATGAAAAGGACAATTAAGTTCGAAGCAACATGCAAATGATTAACGAACTCTAGCTAAGAACTACAGCATTAATAATATATCTTTAAGCTAGTTAAATAAGTATAATAAGTACTAAAATGGAATTTATTCACTGAGCAGCTAATAAAGTCTTCAAATTAAGCCAAGTAGCAGCCAAGATTCTCTTTTCCACTTAAGCAGGAAATATTTTTTTATATCAAGCTATTTAGACTTAAATCATAACGAATCATTGACAATCACAGCTATGATTCTGAAAGTTCTTGTACTGGCTCAAAACAGCTTGTTTCAACATCTACAAACTTGAGTTTATATTACTTCGTTTAAGATTCAGCTTAAAATTTAAGAATATCGAGCTTGAATTGAGACAAATTGTAATTAATTTTGGATTCTAATCTAGTTCTAATGAAATGAAAAATCTACGATCCTTGTTAGAATTGACTTCAGTACGCTTTGCGTTTGAAATTATACAATTTCAGCTTGATTTACGCTTTCTTTAGCTTGGTTCAATATTCTGATGCTGATTTTTCGGAATCAATTCTATTATATTCTATCGAAATTCGTACTTGCATTTACAAGCACAAAAAATATTAAAGTGAAAATTAAATATTGATGTTAGGTTCCATTTGTTCTAACAGTATGTGCATTCGATATAAGGAAAAAATTCGAATAGAATTCACTCCGCGGGCTCGGTTCTCTCGGTAAACTATGTTCAGGTTTGTGGAGCAATTTTAGTATTCAGTTCAAATATTCGCTGGTTCGAACTGTATTAGAAGAATACCTTGTAAAAAAAAGACTAATAATAATAGTTAAATTATTAGCAATTTAGTTAAAGCGAACTTGATTTAAATTATTTCGGTGCAGCTTTATGTGAAACTGAAAAAAATGGGGTTTTCGGCCAGCTACTTAATATAAATATAATAATTAAATATATTTTAACAAATAAAATAACTACACAATGCATGAGCCGACGACTTGACACTTATGTCTTAGCGTTTGCATAGAATTTTATACGCTTTTAAAAATTGTATTGATTTTACTTAGTTAGTTGAAGCTTTTAAATCTGGAAAATGTGCCAAATATGTGTTACATTGACAGATTCTCCATGCAGTCAGTGCAGCTGAGTTGGCTACGCCTTTCAGAGGGAGTTTGTGGGTCAGGTCGCTGTGTTCAGCTCCACGACAAGCTCTCTAGCTTTAGGTTCATATTTGGGTTGAATGCTGTGCCATTCCAGCACTTCTCAGGGAAGTTATCCAGCTAGTTTTTAAGTACCTTTGTTGCTCTACTGTCTGACTTGGCCAGCTTATAAACTGTTAAACGGTTGAAGCTGTCGTCTGTGCTGTGAAAATTTGTTATGCCACGTAAAGTCAATAGACATACTAAGATAGTGGGCAAAATAATCTGCTTTATTTGCAAATCAATACTATGTTGACATGATGTAATATTGACAACTTTATAAGTGTTTAGCTGAGCTTGCTAAAATTGATGCAGATGCAAAGTTAAGTGGTTAGAAAAGTTGCACAACTAATTTGACTGACTATTCAACACCTTCTGAATTCGAAACTAGCTACTAATATCTATTATTATCTCAGTGCTTCTAGAAGTTTCTATTTACTTACTATCGTATATCATTCCAAGCACTTGCTTGTTTAGATATCCGTATGTATGCCTCAGTTTTCTTATCAGCAAGCACACAATTTGCTTCACTCACTTCATCTACATATATTCTAATATTTGTAATACAATATTCATTGATTGGCATGAGTAAAATAAATTGCTTTCAATTTGTATTCCGAAAGCAATATTTAAGTAGCGCTAAAAATAAAATGCTTTTGTCTCTTGTCACTTGGTATATTTACTGCATTTGGTTGCTGGCCACAACTTGAACTTAATACAGGTACTAAAGCCAGTACACGTGCATTCAACCGAATTTCGTACATTGGCCAATGACTCTCGAACTGTGCATGCTTCAATGTACACCGCATTTTTGTTGTAACTATAGCTCTTTGTCGAGCATTCTGCCGCGTCTATTGAATGCGCTTTGTTGACATTATTTCAGATTCACACGTTTCAGCATTTTTTGTATGTGTTTCATTTTTTGGTTTTCAGCATTTGTTGTCGCTCTGCATTGCAATTTTTTGCATTCTGCTTCGCTTTGCTGTTCGTCATTAGAATGAAGGCTGAACAACTTGCCATATTTGCAACGCAGTAAATTTATTTAAATTTTATGGGTTATGCCAAATTTTATTAGACATTTTGCGCTTGAAATGCGCAAAACTGCAGCAACAACAAGCTGCTTTTGTTATTATGGTTGTTGCTTTTGAAAAGCTAATTACACAAAAGCTTGTAAACCGTTTGACTCCCAGCTGTGACGCGTTTGCCACGTGGTCAGCTGCCTATTAGCGTGCATTTTAAATTGCGTTACAATATTTGCAGCTCAGCCTATTTATTGTTGACCCCTTTGCATGAATGTAAGCTAATTAATTATGTAAGTCTGCTGGTGCCAAGGCAAACAAACCCTATTTGACTTGTGGGAATATACGACAATTGCAAGCATATCAGTATAGAGTAATATATGCATAAACAGCTCAGTTACTATATGTTGAATGCCCAAATTTAAGTATAGACTCTTTATTATAGCAACTCCAAGTAATCCTCATTGGGCCATGCAGTAGCCTGAATGGCTTCGACAAAGCTGCAGAGCAAGACAGCCCAAGGCAGACTATTTCTCATTCTCTCATTCTGCTCACACCTCATTATAAGCTGTTTTCTATCTGCTGGTAATGGTCTGACCAAATCCATACCATGTCTGGTAGACTGCAACTCATTCTCGTCTTTACAGCATTGGTCGAACTTATTGTTTTAAAGGCGGATTAGATTTACAGTAAAACTGCCTATTAAACTGCTTGTAAATAAAGTATATTTTTCGAATATTACTTAACTTTAAAGAAAATTAATTTTTTATGCATATATAATGAAATTTATTTATAGATTTGCATTGAGAGCCGCGCTGTTAATATGCAGAGTAGCTGCTGTGAATTAACAGACTGATAACAGCAAACATTTGACCAATCCAAGGCTGCTCAGCTGCTGTTAATTAACAGACAACAAGCAGCAGCAAGTGTTTTACACATAGATGGCGCCACTGCAGGCGGCTGCTAAACGCTACAGCTGTGAAAAACAAGCATACGCAGCGTGGCCGCTGTTGCGCTACCTTATGAGACAATGAAAAATTAAACAAGGGGTAAACAAGGGTAAAATAAAAATCAAACAAAAATATAAAATTCAAAAAATATTTTTTGTTTTTTTATATTTTTGTAAATTATGTTTTATATATTTTTCTGCATTCTGTGCAATTTATGCTGTCAGCAATTTTCCAATTAAATGCAATTTTGTGCTCTTCCCCTCAACGAAAGGATAATTTGTTGTTATTTTTTTTTAGCTAAATCATTGTCAATTGAAAATATTTATTTTGCATACTATTTTATTTGTTGTTTTTATTTTTGTTTTTTTGCTGTTTTGTTTTCACACCAATTTACAGCTTCCTCATTAATTTCGTTTTCGGTCACTAGCAGCGCCAACAAATTATCAGCAACAACGTGTGCAGCATTGATATAACAGCTGCACAGTAGACACTCGCAAATTGGTATGCCTGAAAAACAAATCGCAGTTTGCTGTGCACCTTGTTGCCAGCTCATCTAGCCATGACTGCCAGTAGTTTTGCTCATACTCGTATATGTATATCAATATAAACAAAACATACTTAGCTATATAAATCTGTGCTCTAACAATTGTTGCACACGCTCAGTTTGCCATGTTCCCTCGCACTGCTCAATTGACCATACCATGCTGTTGTCGTAGGTATTTTTTGATTATATTTTCTGTTTTTTTTTTTTTTTTTTTTTTTTTTTTGCAAAATTGTCATTACAAAGGTTTGTGAGATAGATCGTACACTCGTATGTGAGTGAATGTGAATGGGCAACGTGTGTATAGATACGAACGATTCAGTTATTTGTGATGATTCCGCTAAAGCCACAAGAAACAAACTGCATGGCATTATTATATTTAGACCCTGTACAAATAAAATATATTTTAGAGTCTATGCGGCTTCTATCTAAGCATGTGACAGTTATCTGCCGCTGCAACCTCATGAATCCTGGCTACTAAATTTGATAGGCAGAGCTCATTGCCCTTGATTAGAAGTACTTGTAAACTAGACTGCAAAATAATGGGCTACGATAATTTATGTACATTTTTAAGCGCTGTTTACACCTCTCGTTATGCAAACTTCACTGTTTTAAGTACTTGTTCGATAAATAAGCTTCTACTATGCATCCACAAGCCTCTCACTATAAATTATGGCGATTAAAGCATGTCTGAACAAGCGGTATGCAGTGTCTTTCATAGTCATGTACACTCGTCTGCAACAAGCTTACTAGTTTTTATTATATATATATATTGTATGTTTGTTGGCTGTTGTCGTTGCTGTTTCCATTCTACCCACAAGCTTATTTAAGTTGAAAAACACTCATTGTCATTGGCTGGCCGAAAGCGCACGGAACACTGCTGCTTGCTTTGTCAGAAACAATAAAAAGTAACGTGTCGCATCTGTGTTACATACTGGAGCTGGAAACGTGCCCGATCCTTGACGCGTTGATGCGCCTGCCGTTTTTGCCATTGACTTTGTCACGTTTTTGTAGTACGCACGCGCTTCAAGCTGAACTCCAACGCGGTCAGTGCCGGAAAACCGCCTTTGCCGCCGCGAGCGAGCAAGCGCAACGAAAACGCAACACCACAACAGCAACAACAGCAACCACAACAACACGAACTCAACGAATTGTCCGGACGACATAGCAGCAACACAGGCAGGCGTCTATCGGGTGTCGCCCTAAGTCGCTACAAATTGAAAATGTCGCTTAAACGCGGTGGTCCACCGCCAGCGCCTTCGAGTGGGGCTGGCACAATGACCACATCCTTGAGTGCAGCCAGCTTGGACTCGCCGCAGGTGGGCAGCAGCGGCATGTGGTTTCCGCATTAGCATTGAACTTGAATGTGCAGATAAAGTTCAATGCAGTGCAGTGAATCGAAAATAAAAACACCTTTCAGACATTTGACATTTTGTGAGTGCTTTGGCAATCGCTGAAGGTTAAATGCTATAAAGATCGGCTACATTTTTGGCAGCCTTACCGCATTTATGAATATCCAGAAATGCAAATGCAAAACACGCCACTGTCCACTTGGCCCAACCACAAATTGTTGCACACACGTTGCATGGCGCAGATCGTTGAAATTTGTTGGCAGCCGCATGCAATACGAAAACCATTTACAAAACATTTTACATAATTTTGCACTCTCTCATTTTTTTTTTGTTTATATATTTTGCGAATACTACTTATATCTAATTTG